>JASDQU010237271.1:0-13980 GCA_032191745.1 Picea mariana | reverse complement strand
ACACACATAGTTAGGGGGTGGGAAAACTAAAACGTTTAAGAAGAACACTAGTTGCATAGATCACACTTGTATATGTTTTGGGGATAGTAGATGTATTGTTAGATAACATACACTTGTGATAATCTCATTTGTTATATCTTTTCTATTACAACTACTCGTTTGTTCTTTCATGGTGATGTGATATATTGGTTCATGTTTCATTGAGTATCTTTTAATCAATTATCATTGTTGTGGTGTGGATCTATAAGTGATTGAGTATCCCACTTGGGGAGGCATCACTTATTTGATCCTTGAGTGCTTTTATGGTTAGCAGCCAGTGAAGGCAGTCCAAGTGGAGTAAGTGCCACTTGGGGCATGCTTGGCCCTAGGGTGTGAAATCATTGTACCTTTTGTATATCTTGTATACTTGTTTATCTTGTACTTATTTGATGTATATTGGCAACTTGTGAACTTTCTAACATCTAATTATTCTTTTGGTTTAGGGTAGTTCATTTACTTAAACTGTAAAACTTGTTGTAACGAACAACCCTCAAACATAGTTGACCCCTTGCCCAACTTTAGGCACTAGTCATTAGTTGACTTAGGGAAAGGGCTGCCTCACATTTAGAAGTAGATTTGCACTTGCATTGCTGCTTGTCATATAGGCTAGTTTTCCCCTTGGCCTATAATCAATTGAAACTAACTCCTAGAACATTGTAATTAAAATTAATTTAGTAACTTAGGGACAACCCCCCTTGGCTTCCCTAGGAGTAAGCCTAGACGGAAGAAGTTCCTGTCAAGGTGACAGTGTGGGCAGGAACTTAGACATTGTGTCTCCGAGGGCACACTAAGTGAGCCGGACTTAGCTCACGTCTGCAAGTGTGCATAAGGGCGACAACACACCCCACACATTGGAGGTCTAGGATGATGAGCGTCGCACCTGGGATGATGTCCCTAGCACATAGATGTGGCCCAGAAGCATGAAGAAGGGATGATGTCACCCTCCTAAGCCCAAACGTCCCTCTCTTGCAGCATGATGTCACACATTTAGGAGGTCGTTCGGTGTTATTTGTGCACTTAGTGATGTTGCGGGCTTGTGACCCCACACTTTTGCTTGATTTGGGGATGATGTGGCACCGTAGGAGCATGATGTCCTAGCCTTTGGAAGCTTATCTTCACACGTACCACCTTGGAGAAAAGTCTTGTGGGCTTATATGTCATTATTTTGCCAGTTTTCATCATATTGTAGCCTATGTGGGCAAAAAGAACAAATCATTTAGCTAGTTAAGCATTATGACTTTGACTTTGACCTAAAATTATGGATTTAATTGTAAATGTGGACAAACATGACTTGGGTTTTCCTTTATAAATAGAGGCAAGTCATTTTTCATTTGGACAAAACTCATTCTCATGATAATCTCATCTATCATGTGAGAGAGAGAGCTCTCTAAGGAAAATTTCAGCCTCTTTATTTTCTCTTGTGCATTGTGGAAAAGGCTTATCTTTGGCATTGTGGAGCAAATCAATTTCTCTTGAGGCTTTATCTTGGATGAATGTGGATGATCTTTCGTAAAGAATAGGACTTGGCATATATCTTCTTGGATTTTGTGAGTATACTTCTGCAATTGCTTATCTTTGTTCAAGGATTTTAAAGTTTAAACACTAGAAGAAGTACAAGGGTGTACACCATCCACTAGAGATATTTCGTTGTTTATCTTGGAATTGTTCAAGCTTTGCTATAGGAAGTAAAAGGGCCTACACCCCTGTTGCAAAGGCTTGGCTAAGGTTAATCTTCTAGAAAGTAAGAAGGTTTACACCCCTAGAAGATCTTGCCCTACTTCAATTTAAATCACTAGAACATCTTGAGGAAAGGAGGACGGCTTGGTTTTGTAAGGGTTCAAAACCAAGGTTCAAGTTCACTCTCCCTCTTGATCTTTTAGCTATTATTTGACTCCATTGCCCAAGGATAAATTGTTTTAATTGCATTGGAGAACATAAATTGTTGCATTGGAATACGTGAAATAAGTTCATTTTGAAACAGTTCTAATTTGGCTTGATTGTACTCATCATAAGCTAGTCTCCCTAGCCAAGGCGTTCTGGTTGGAGGGGATTTAGCTTTCTGTTGTTATAAACTGTTAGCTACAGCCATTAGGACTGCTCCTTTTACTGCTATCTTTCGTTTTTCTCACAATCTAACCGTGGAAATCATTATTTAGCTATTGAGCATAAAAGTACTTGTCAAGAGCTTCAATTTGAGCCATTCATTTGCTGATTTCTATGGTTAAATATTGCTGCTGCTACAATTTAATTATTGCTGATAACACTTGTTTAACAGCCATTCTAACTGTCAAAATTGATACTTAAAAGCTTGATCATTATCTACTAGTTGTTGGCTTTCATTCCATATCATTTATTGCAACTTTTGATGGTGTTTTCACGCATCTGTTACAATTTAATCATTGATGTTATTAAATTACTTTCTGCTGTGTTTTTAGGACAGCAAGTATAGCTTGCCAAGTCCCTAGTGGTTAGTGGCTTATTTTGCAATATTTGGCTTTGGGTTTTGTGTCCTAAAGTGTGTTTTGCAGGTTCTTTTCAAGCCATCTTCATTCCTTGCCCAAGCCTCTTTTCAAAAAGCCTTAGCCACCTTAAGTGACCAAAATAGGGGCCTTTATCCACTCTCATGCTTGTTCCCCCTTATCCCCTTGAGGTCACTCGGGAAGCCTCCCTTTTCTTGAACTTGTCCATCACTAAAACGAGGGGGATATCTATTGAGGTGACAGTGATATGTGTCCCCAATTGTGTCACACGTTTGTTGTTTGGGTCGGGATTTTCCCTAACTACAAATAGTGCAATGACAGCAGGTTTATGCTACAGTCATTGGAGAGATTGAGGACGATGGAGTGGGGACACCTATTCCACCAGAACTCACCAAGTTGTTGGATAAGTTTGAGGACAGGATGCCAAATGAGTTTCCTAAGACGCTCCCACCAAGGCGTACCGTTGACCACCGAATTGAGCTAGAGTCGGGGCTGCAGCGACCTGCTAGAGCTCCCTACCAATTGTCTGGACCCGAGTTGGAAGAATTGAAGAGASAATTAATGGAGTTGATTGATGCAGGCTTCATTCGACCTTCTAGGTCCCCATATGGTGCCCCGGTCCTCTTTCAAAAGGACACAACGGAACTGAGGATGYGCAKTGACTATAGGGCGTTGAACAAGCAACTRTAAAGAATAGATATCCTTTGCCACTAGTCGTGGATTGTTTTGACAAGCTAGCCAAAGCCAAGGTATTCTCGAAGTTGGACTTGAGACATGGTTATTATCAGGTTCGGATCGAGGAGGGAGACGAACAGAAGACAGTGATGGTGACACGATATGGAAGTTATGAGTTCCTAGTGATGTCATTCAGTCTATGCCAATGCTCCAGCCACCTTCTACACGTTGATGAATGACGTTCTCAGGCCATTCTTGGACAAGTTTGTGGTGGTGTACTTAGACAATATCATAGTATTCAGCAAGATTATGGAGGAGCACAAAAAAGATTTGGAGGCAGTCTTTGAGGTATTGCAAAAGCATCAGTTATTCTTGAAGAAGTCCAAGTGTGTTTTCGGGCAAACCGAAATACCCTTCCTAGGCCACTGGGTTGGACAAGGAAGCATTCGCATGGACCCTGCGAAGATCACTGCAATCGCAAATTGGGAGGAGTCGTGCATCGTGCATGATGTGAGGGTCTTCCTTGGATTAGCCAACTACTACCAAAGATTCGTAGAAGGCTATTCCAAGATCGCTACACTACTAACAAATTTGTTGAAGAAGGAGAGGGCTTGGAATTGGAGGAAAAAGAGCAATTCTGCATTCGAAGAGTTGAAACGCAGAATTGTCTCTGCCCCGGTGTTGAAGCTACCCAACTTTGGGCAATCATTTGAAGGGCAGACGGACGCCTCAGACTTTTCCATAAGAGGCGTTTTGATGCACAATGGGCACCCTGTGGCTTTCGAGAGCAGGAAGCTACAAGATCATGAATAAAGTTATCCGGTCCATGAGAAGGAAATGACCGTTGTTGTGCACTATCTACAAGTATAGAGGCACTACTTGTTGGGCAAGCCCTTCATGGTCAAGACGAATAATGTGGCAACAAGCTACTTTGCAACACAACCCAAGTTGTCCCCCAAGCAGGCACGTTGGCAGGATTTCTTGGTCGAGTTTGACATGACCATCTAGTATAGGCCCTGTTATCGCAGAGTTTGTAGCTAGGAGAAAAGGCTATAAGGTAGAGGGCCAAACTGGCGTAACAGGAACCTATCCCACCCAATGTCACCACATAGACCAGTTCGGGCCGAGTAGACCGGCGTGGCCTCGCCCCGAGTCAAAAAGCATTATTGTCGCACATTGTTGAGGATGTTGAACGTCCACAATCCAATTGAGCTCTTCAGCGGCATGACAGGCACCTTCCCTAAATGATCATTCATCCCACTTGGAACTGATTTCCCCAAGGGCCAATCTCAAGTGATAACATCTTATAAATAGCACCAATCATCAATAGATATAGAAGATGAATTTTAGCATACCAGAAGGTTGCTACTATCCATAACAATATCAAAAAATAAGGCACATAACCAAGAGACGATATAAATATGAACAGATGAATGAATGGTAAGATGTTTTGGGTTATATATATATATATATATATATATATATATATATATATATTGTTGTACTTACTACTAGGGGGTATGATATTCACCCCTAGATGTTGAGGGTGCTCTTGCTCAAAGATATTCTCCCCTAGATGAGGGTTCCACATCCTCTTCAATCATTACTCAGTTGCACTTTAGTTAGACTACTGGAGTAGAGTCTTGCATGGAAACCTCGATATTATCACCCAGTGTTGCATGCTCACCTCGAGATCATCGCCAAAAGGGCGCACTTACCTTGGGATCATCACCAGGAAGGCGCCACACATGTGCATGCATGAGATTCCCCACTCCACTTATGTTAGCCAATTAATTGATGATTGCATGGCCAATTAACTAGGACTAGGTGGCAGTTCACTCTGGTTTCTATCAGTGTGTGTCAACATCTCTCTAGATCACTACTATGGCACATTAGTTTTCTCATGTAGCTTATATCTATTGTAAATTACTCACTCTTTGAGTATGGAATAGTGGTTAATACAATTATTTACTCTCTCTCTCTCTCTCTCTCTCTCTCTCTCTCTCTACTTTGCAAGCTTTGTGTGAATTGTTGCTAGCTAGATTCTCTATGCAAGTTTCACTCCAATTCTACAATATAAAGTAGTGTGCAAGCAACAACTACTTCAAGGTGGACGTCTCCTTTAGCAAGTAGTTGACCAAGATAACAACACTCAAGGCACGTGTAGCAACATTTATGATCTATAAACTATCGTAGATATTCCACTGGAACAGTTCATCACAACAGATCTTATAATATTTTGAAATCTTAGATTATGCAAACTAATTTTCCTTAGATCCCAAATTAGTTATTACTAGCTTATTGCTGAGATTTATGAAAATAACTGAATATTAAAATGAAATAAAAGGCAAATATACATACCATCCACACAAATGAACTCAAGATGTATCCTAGGAGACCCAATACGAGAGAAAACCTAGCTAGAAGGTGAGGCCTATGCTCTACTCTCTTTTCTTCAGTAATGAGATGCAAGTACAAAGAAAGGGGGGCACTCACTATGGAGTTGCCTATGACTCTGTGGCCCGAATGGCTAGTACAAACTCTTCTTCCTACCTTTGTTATGTTCTCAAATCCCACTTCTTAGATGCTCTGCTCAACTATGGAACAAGTACAATACAAAAGAATGGAACCCCTTCTCCTCCTAGCGGCCCGGTATTTAACATAGCCCAATAGCCATCTAGGTTAGGTTTTTGATTTCCTCAACCCTCAATTAGGAATAAGGTTTAGACCTTCTAGAATCTTCTTGAAAATCCATACATGGCTAGTCCCATATGTTTGAGTAATGGGGACTAACTTGGCATCCACTCATACCATGGTGGTGAACTTGCGAGAGGCATAACTTTCACATACAAACTCATATTAAGGCAATTCTTGCACCGTTGGAAAGGTCTCAGTGTGTAGAATGTGGAATCTTCCTCCATAGTAGGTTTTGGACCAAAACAATATTGTATGATGCCTCAAAATGGCTCTGAAATATTTCGCACGATTTCTGACCCTAATTTTCCAAATTGGGACCCGCCGCTAAAATGGCCCTATAAGTCAATTCCTCCAATTTTTTCCACCCAAAAAGTACCAAGATAGGTGAAAAATTATATAATGATCCAATCCGGATCATACCTTCCCATTTAGGGAGACTTTTGGTCCCCAAAAGCTTTATTGAATGAGGTGAGGAAATTTTTCCTCTACCTTCTCTCTAGAGTACCATTTTGCTTTGCCTAGAAGTTGTCCTTTCAATACAATCTGCCAAAGTTCATGCTGCCCCTGCCTTGTAGTTCTGGACTTCTTCTGCAAAACTGTGTCTTCTACCTACTCGGCCGAAGCATTTGGTGCTAAGTCCTCTATGGTAGGTAGGACCTGCTCCTCCTAATCCAACATGGAAGGCTCATAGAGTTTCAAGTTCTCCACATTCATTACTGAGTAAATGTGCATGTATGGGAGTAGACTAAGTCTGTAGGCATTATCTCCCACCTTCTCCAATACCTCAAAAGGGCCATATCACAAAGCCTTGATCTTCTTACCAGGACCATGTAGTCTTTCCTTGTTCAACTATAACCAAATTGTCTTCCGCTTTGAATGATTTTTTTGTTCTATGTTGATCATGCCTGGCCTTATACTTTTCCTATTACTTCTTCAACGTCTCCTATACTTGCAAATGGATCTATCTAATCTTTTCAACAAATTTCTCTACTTTCAACGCTTCTCCTATGATGTCTTCCCTCACTCTTACTTGTTGTCCATATACAACATCCAAGGGAGAAGGCACCAAATACCGGAAGCAATTTTCAAAAGGGGACTTACCAGTAGAAGTGTGGATTGTTCTGTTCTAAGAGTGTTGAATATAGATCAGATTTTCATCCCAAGTCTTCGGATGCTTCTAATTATAACCCCTTATAAATTACACCAAAGTCTTGTTAACTACTTTTGTCTGTCCAACTGTTTATTGGTGGAATGTTGTAGATCTCTTCAACTTAGTGTCCATTTTCTCCCAAAGTGTAGTCCAAAAGGCACTGAGAAATCTGGTATCCTTGTTTGAGATGACGCTCTTTAGTATCCCATATTCCAAAGTGCACCCAGACCTATTCAAAGAACATGTTTGCTATCTCTTGTCCTTTGATGGTCTTTTTACAAGGCATACGAATGCACATCTTGTTGAACCAGTCAACTACCACAAATAAATAGGCACGTCCCTTCTTAGTTGTTGTAAACCTCCCACAAAATCCAAGGAAATGCTTTCACAAGGTCGAGTCGGTACAAGTATGGGATGGTATACACCTTGCTTTCTATTACCAAGCTCGTTGGTACAACAAAGTATGCATCTTCTAATATACCATGCTACATCTTCTTGCATTTTGGACCAATACACATATCTTTGTAAGTTAGCAACTGTCTTCCCAACACCAAAATGTCCTGCGACTTTGGAGGTGTGAGCCTCTCTGATAAGTTGCAATCTTTCACCTTTAGGAACACAGAGCTTGTCTAGCGTGTAGAGTAACCCATTTTGGAGATGATAGTCATGCCATCTTATTAAACCTTTGGGACTTTCTGATCAATGTGACTTGTGAGAGGGGAAGAACTTTTCTTGACACTTTTACCTTTGCCTTCTCAAACCCCCAAGTCACCGGGGACATCTCCCCTGGGTTTTCACCCCTAAAGAGAAAGAGGTGTCTTATTTAGGTGACAGTGATAGGACAACCTCCTGTTACGCTAATTTACTGTTCACTTGCCTTTGGCTTTTGGGCAAGTACAAATTACGCGATAACATTTTGGCGTCGTTGTCGGGGAACACTGAGTCAATTCTCCTCAAAGACAAGACTTTTCGGTAATCCTTTCCTCAAAAAGCCTTTACTTTACAAAGTTTACCTAGTGATTCCACCGAGGGTGATCCCCTCATCCCTTTGATAGTTTCAAGAAAACTATCTGGCGAGTCCATAAACCTCAGGGAGGTATACCAACCCTCCCCGGTCCTTTTGAAGAAAACCTCCCCGAAACTCTTTTGTAGTAAAATCATTATTTGGAGGCAATCTTCCTTTGAACACGATGTCTAACACAAGAACTAAGACTGTTAATCCAAACCAAGATAATAACCAAAAGCAATGATCATCCAAGCTCTTCAAACCGTTAGACATGACAAGTATACCAGGATACCCTAGGCAAATGCCCCCTAAGTATGAGAAGTGGTTGCCTAAATTCACCGGTAATGATGTAGTCAGCGCCGAGGATCATATGAGTAATTTTTGGGCCTTCTTTCAACTTCATTCCATCAGTGATGATGATGAGGATCTAGCTATGAAATTATTCTCTGCTACCCTCCATGATGGCTCTAGATGTTGGTACAATGGTCTCCTTGATGCTAGTATTAAAACCATGGATAGGTTGGAGGAAGTATTCCTTAAACGATGGAGTGTCAAGGAAGACCCCAACATGTTGTTGATAAGGTTGAATAACCTCATAAAACAAGAGAATGAAACCGTTAGAGAATTCCATGACAAATTTGAAAATTTGATGCAGAAGATCCCAATGAGCCATCATCCTTCTGATAGTTTCCTTCTCTTTCTTTATACCAAAGCCTTTACAGGACAGCTGGGATGTCTCCTCAAAGAAAAAGCCCCTAAAACAATCCAAGAAGACCAAGAGGTAGCTACAAGGATTGAAGACAACCTTTCATCATCTAGAGTCAAGCCTTTCTTAGCCCCAAGAGTCAGAATGGATGTTAAACCTAAGATAGTCCACAATGTTGAACCTACCTTAGACATTAGCGCTAGCTTGGCAAAGTTACAACTGACTGTAGATGGCATGGTAAAAACCCAAGAGCTAATGATGAATAGGATTGTCAACCTAGAAAGAACTCAACAACAAGCCCCTAGGGTTCCTTACAAAGGGCAATTTCAGAAAGGGAACCAAGTTTTTAGACCAAAGAATGACCAAGAGGTTCACGATACTTTAGCCCCTGCAAATGTAGTAGATGAAAACCCTTGGTGCTTACAATGCAGAGAGACATTGGGAGCATGAGTGTCCTTTCAACAATGGTGATCATGACCAAGTAAACATTGTTAACCATACCATTGAAAATCCTCAATATTGCCTTAATGTCACACTTGAAGAACATCAAGAAGGCATAAAGGAAGCAGCCAGGAAGGCTAGGATGGAGGTGATAAATAACCTTGACCAAGAATCAGAAGAAAAGTTGATGAAGTAAGAATTCCAAGTATATACTACACAAAAAATAATGAACCAACCTCTCTCTACTGGTCCTGCGATTTCACAAACAAGACCTCCACCCATGAACATACTTCTTCCTAAGAATCCTCCCAAGACTAACAAAGTGGAATTGAACTTTGACTTTGAAGGTGCACTAGCAAAAATGCACGTGACCATTCCATTAAGAGAAGTCATCAAAGTCCCATCTGTAAAGGAAAGGTTCGAAAAAAATTTCAAAAGTTCAGATGGACCAATGGACCCTCCTATCATGTTACAAGCAGATCACTTTAGGGTTCAGTATGATGGACATCCACCTTTCTTCATGACCTTGTTGATTAATAACAAATTCCTTAACAATTGTATGCTTGATTCAGGAGTAGGTGCTAACATGATGTCTTTGAAGGTCATGGAAAAATTAGGCCTAAAGGTCACACGGCCTTACAGGAATGTATGAGGTTTTGATTCCAGGGCCATGCCCACTCATGGGGTAGTTGAGAATGTTGAAGTATGCCTTGGAAGATACCCCAAGAGAGTGATCCACATGGATATTGTGGTGGTGGATGTCTCGGATGTGTGGGGAATGTTAATATCCAGGAAGTTTGTTGCAATGTTGGGAGGCACCTTAGAGATGGATCTCACTTATATTAATGTGCCTATGAATGATGGAACAATAAGCCACCTTCCGAATGTGCCAATGGCCAAGGTCAATGTCCAAGAAATTGGTAATGAAATTGGAACTAACGAGACGCATGAACCAATCAAAGAGAGCCTTCTTGTATTTTCCCCTGATGATTTTCCTTTCACTTCAGAGGAAGACTTTGATCAAATACAATGGCCGAAAAAGGAGTATCAGCAACTCCTAAACAAATATAAGGACAAAGAAGTTGGGATTGTCAAATTATTAAAGAAAGGAGAAGATGACATATTGATCCGACCATCCNATTAATGTGCCTATGAATGATGGAACAATAAGCCACCTTCCGAATGTGCCAATGACCAAGGTCAATGTCCAAGAAATTGGTAATGAAATTGGAACTAACGAGACGCATGAACCAATCAAAGAGAGCCTTCTTGTATTTTCCCCTGATGATTTGCCTTTCACTTCAGAGGAAGACTTTGATCAAATACAATGGCCGAAAAAGGAGTATCAGCAACTCCTAAACAAATATAAGGACAAAGAAGTTGGGATTGTCAAATTATTAAAGAAAGAAGAAGATGACATATTGATCCGACCATCCCAGCAAGAAGTCTTCACAGCAGAATCCCACCCACCTCCCTCAAGACAATACACTAGGGTTGTGCAAGAGACAACCAAATTTAAGACCAAGAATTACAAAGAGGGAGATACGGTCTGAATGTGGGATACAAAAAAGGGAGAGCCTACTAATGTCAAAGGGAGTGAACAATTTTGGCTTGGACCCTTCAGAGTTGGACGGAAGTCAGTCAATGATGCCTACTATTTATCCACATTGGAAGGAAGAAGACGTCCATTACCAGTTGGTGGACACCTCCTTAATCCCCATCAAGGGGTAGAGACTTGACTTCACAGGTAAGTGCAGGTAAGTAGGTAAGCATTTTGCATTCATTGTATATACCATTTTCATTTCATGCTAGAGTAGTTGTATTTCCATTTGTACATATGATTGCTTACTTGTATTTCATTTTATCATATATGAGCCAGGGGTGATATCACCACCCCAAATGATTATTGATCGTTTCTGTTGAGATCTAGCAAGTCACAGGTCATACCAGAGATGTTGAGGTTCTCATGCGCTCTATGGTGAGCACATGTCTCCGAGTTGGAGCCAGATGTTATCCCCTATCCTAAGGATAACTAAGGAGATTATGTCTCGAGGCCCACAGGTCCTAGACATGGAGTACCGAGATCCATATTGACTTGAGCCTGGCCCTAGAGGGCCCATCCTTCTTCTTCAGCGCCTCCATTCTGTCAGTAGCAGTAGCATCCATCCCATCGGTCTGGTTATGAAGTAGCAATAGGTATTGCTCCATGAGGTAATGAGTTTGGGTATCATGGTATGTGTCACTCTGATTCTCAAAACATTTGAATATGTGCATTTAGTTCTCTTTTGCTTCATGATGTTTGCTTGGAAATTCTGCCTTTTGACTTGTCCATACTTGGGAGGGATAACAGAATGCCCTAGCAAGTTGGTTCCCTTAGGAATGAGTTGCCACTGGGTGGGATTATGAAAGGTCATCGTCCATTCCTTCCATACTTATCACTTTTCACCATCTTCCCTCTCAACTAACCCCTACATTGGTTCGGGCATTGGGTTTGCAAAGCTAGTAAGGGTTGTACCTTGCCTTGTGGGAACAAGGGGATAAAGGCCCAGAGGGTAAAAGTAGTTGGCAAAAGTTAAAAGCCAAATATCAAAACCTTGAGATGCTTCGCCCAGGGATCCTCGAGAAAGCAATAAAAGGATTCTCAGAAAAAAAAGAGGGGACCCAATAAAAGATGAAACTCAAGACCTAGTTGGTGGATAGGGGGGCTCATCACGAGCTAGCCTATTCTGTCCATGGGCATGTAGCGGTATGACACTATTATTCATCTGGTCAACACGCCAAGGTAGTGGCTCTTGGTGGCATAGCCAAGAGAAAGAGGTCTCATCACGAGCCAGCCTTCTCATCTCCGTGAAATGCTTGTGGGTAACACTGTCACCACTGGTCAACAACGCTAGGGAAGTGTCCCCTAGCTATTCTCTTGAAAGAAAAAGCAATAAGATAAAGAGTTAAAAGGCATTGAATGGGTTAGGAAACAATTGCATCCATGACAAGGTGCAGCTCACCCTCTTCAGAGGCACCCACAGGTAAGACCTACATTTCCTTGTCATCATTGCACCCCTTGCCCAAACATCCCCCACACCATCTCATGCACTTACATGACCTAGATTGGTCTTCACTTGGAAACACCATGTTATCCCCACTTTCTAGGGATAACTAGGAGATCATGTCCTGAGGCCCACGGGTTCTAGACATGGAGTACCGAGAGCAAGATTGACCTGAGCATGGCCCTAGAGGGCCCATCCTTTTCTTCTTCCATTAGCTTTGTCTTGTCAGCAGCAGCAGCATCCATCACCATCGGCTTGGTACTGTATCAGAGAAGGTTCTTGCTCCGTGAGGTAATTGGTCCAAGTATCATGGTATGTGTCACTTTTGATCATTAAAACCTTTAAATACATGCATCTGATTCCTTTTATCTCTAACAACTGCTTGGATCTTACATTTTCCCACTTGACCATGCTTGGGGGAATTGACAGGGTGCCTTAGCAAGCCTATGCCCATAGGTTTTGGTTTGCCACTGGGAGAATTTCTGAAAAGCCATCGTCCGCTCCCATCATAACACCACTGTTTCATCTTATCTCCCGCTCATTTATCCCACTCCCCTTGTCTGGGCATTGGGTTGACCTATTTACAGGATTGCACCTTATCTTGTGGGAAGAAGGGGCTAAAGGCCCAGAAGGTAAAAGCAGCTGGTAAAAGATAAAAGCCTGGAAATAAAACCTCGAGGTGCTTCGCCCAGGGATCCCCAAGAAGAAAGTAAAAAGCCTCTCAGCAAGAAACAAGAGGGACCCGAAAAATAACAAAACAAGACCTAGTCAGAGGATAGGAGGTCTCATCACGAGCCAACCTATTAGGTCCATGGGTACCTAGCAGTATGACATTACCACCAGCTGGTTACCACGCTAGGGCAGTGACTCTTGGTTGCATGGCCAAGGGAAAGGGGGTCTCATCACGAGCCAGCCTTCTCATTTCTGCGAAAGTACTTGTGGGTAATGCTGTCATCTCTGGTCACCATGCCAAGGCAGTGTCCCCTGGTTAGTTATTGGGAAAAAAAGCAAATAAAAGAATAAAACAAGAATAAAAAGAATAAAGGCAAAAATGGGCTTGGAAAAAATGCATCCATGACAGGTACAGCTCGCCTTCTACAAAGGCACCCACAGGTAACACTTATGCATCCTTGGCCCTCACTACACCCACATGTTTGGACATCCCTAGCCACATCACCTCACATACATGGCTTGGATGAGATCTTTCTGGAAACTTTCCTCTTCTTGTGGACACTGGCCCAATAGGGTGTTGAAATAATGTAACTGCGAAGAGTATTCTTATTATTATTGTTATTTTATTATTAGGATTAATCCCCATTGTGGATTAATCATGTCGGTAATTGTATTAGGATCAAATCCCCTTTTGCGGATTGGTCATCGGACAATTGTAATAGGCAGAAACCCTTTCACACGTGCCAGTCTTGTATATCTAGGGAGGCTAGCGCCTCACTTTATCACACAACTCACTTGCTCATTCTCTTATGAGGCAAGCTGCAATTACCAGTTGGAGAGAGGGAGAAGAGTGGCGCATATCTTGGGGAGGACTATCTGTATTGGTTTGAGTTATCTCTTGAACATTGTATAAGCTATTTATGATAAGGAAGTTTTTGTTGGGTTTTCTTCCCCTAGAGGGTTTCCCAGGATAAATGTTGTTGAGATTTGGATACCTTGGAAAGTGGTCCCCATGTGCTTATGAGTCTCTAAGCACAAAGGGGGAAGACTTTTACCCTCATACTTTACTT
>JASDQU010237270.1:5928-22880 GCA_032191745.1 Picea mariana | reverse complement strand
AGGAAGAAATTTGTAGTAATTTTGCAACTTGAATGCAAGAGACACAGTTGCGCCGCAATAGATATTATTTGTTCTATTTTTGTTTCCATCCCAAGTGTTAGGTATTCAAGGGTTCTATAGACAAGGGTTTACCCTGTGCTATAGCTCTCTGATATATGTGAGGGGTCCAACAGTAGTACTCGGCCCAATATCTCAGGGCACCAACTAAGGAGGCTAGACCGTACCCTTAGTAGTGCTACCTGACTACCCAGGTACTAGAGAGTATCTTCTCGAGTGTTGTTCTCGATGGCACTATAGCAATCAGGCGACCGGTCAATTTATCTATAGAGGGCTTCAGGAGATCTAGGTCGATCTGTATACAAGTGTTGTCTAATGCGCTACCACTCAAAGGGGTACCAAAAGGGGTTTCAAGGGTGGCCAACAGATGTGTTCTTAAGTACCACTTGTATTTCTTGCGGGTATGAATCCCCTACCATGGTTTTATGTGCGTAACGACATATCTTTGTAGCTTAAAGATGTCAGAATACATCTCTACCCTGGAAAAAATCAACCCACAATTTTCTACCGAGGAAGGTGCTCTGATACCACTTGTAATATTCCAGATATAAAAAGTATGCAGAATAGAAATAAATAGCTAGAAATGGTATATGAACAACAATATAACTAGAACAACACCACGATAATACCAAAATGACAACAAAATAACACCAAAAATAACACTTTGATTACCAAGAGCAATGTTCACTTGCCTCTTCGAGGGGGAAACATCCAGCAGAGCAGAGCTCTATTAAAATAATATCCAAGACAAAAGTTCTCATACCCTCGACTCTTATTTATACTAAATATGTCTATCAAAAGAACCAACTAGAGGAAGATCCTTCTAGAAGCGGAAGCTTCTATTAGGTCTTCTTACATTGGACTTATTCTTCCTTATTGCTAGGCCTTATTAATATTCACCTTTAATACATGGAATATATTATTCTACCTACATGAGGGGTTAGGTCCCTAACATCTATTATAAGGGAGCGCTGAGGTGGTTGAGGAAATGTTGGAAGGAATCCCATTTTCTTCTAAAGATAGCTATGGATGGATCGAGTTGGTTTGCCTCGAATCTAACTCGAGGGCTGCATCTAAGGGAGATATCACAACTATTGGAGACATCTCCTCAACTAATTCCAAATATACCCAAGGTAGTTGAGCCTCTCAAAGCCTATAAATGGAGGCATTCCCATGGTAAACAAAGGAGGAAAAAATCAGCAAAGCATTGTTATTTTGATTGTGGATATTTTGAGCAAGCGTTGGATGAGGAGGACTTGGAGAAGTCGTTGCAATGTCATTTGAAGATTGTAAGTTTCTTATTGAAGTTCTCATCTAATATACTTGGCCTATTTCCTTCAAGTGTGTGGTTTCACATGCTTGTCTATGTTTAGTCTGATTTGCATAGATGAACTTGCTATGACTAATCCATTAGAGTATAAGGAAGTCGCTTGTTTCTTGTTGTTCATTGCAGGTATTGATTTGCACTAGGAATCGGATCAAGCTTGCGAGTAGGAGTAGCTAGAAAAAACATCATAAAAACATTACATCCTACTTTACCTTCTCCTCCCTTTTCAATAAGAAAAATGAGTTTATAGGAATGGTAGTGTCCAAATGATTGTTTCTGTCTTGGTATAGGGGTCAGTAATCCAAGGGAAAGTTCACATGTCCGCAGGGGAATATTTTTGTAACAGAAATTGGTGACTCCACAGGGGAAAAAATTTTTAGTTTGTTCTTTCCTTTGTTCGTCCATTACCTTTCCCTATCCTTAGATCCTATATGTTGATTTAATTTGTCCTTACGTCTTTTTGTTTCTTCTAAGTTGTCTCACAGAACCTCTTACTGAATTTTCCTGAGTTACTGACATTTTTTAGCTTTTCCTCAAACTTTCCTTAGAACTAGCACCCCTCTGTAGTTCAAGTCAGAGCGTTGTTTCTTAATCAATGCTCCCCTAGAGTCTACTAGGGAGCAATGCAGCGCTCTAGTGCTTTGGTTACCAGAGCGCCGATTTTTCTTTCTTTGAAAAATTGCATAATTTCTTGCTTGTTGGGTATAGTCTTTGGATCCCTTTCTCTAACTCAGATCCTATTATGTCAGAAAGTGTCCTCTGTTTGAATCAAAATTTCTACCTTTCATTCTTTTATTCCTTATTGAGTTTTTGTTGTCTTTCCTTATTGCAAAATCGGCCATTTTCTCTCAAAATTGGTTTCTTTTTGCCACTCTTCTCAATTTTCTGATTGATTGGAGGTTTTCACAACGAAAGTAATTGATCACAGTATTGTTTTCTTTATCTTTGATCCCATACTCATTTATAGAAGACTATAAAGTGTGAATTTTGGTTTCTTAGTGTTTTCTTTGAGTGACTAGTTTGGTAGTTTGTTTTTCTTTTGGTCTCTTGTTTACTACTGAGAGTGTCTTTGTTTGTGTGCTTTTGCTTCTTCTTTTTCAGCTCACAATAGTGAACCTTTTTCATTATTAGTGAAAGAAGGAATCATTTAGACTAAAGTCTTAGTTTGTATTCACAATCAAACAAAGAAATATTTGTATGCATGGTTTTGGATATTGAAAAGGTCTTCTTTATAATTTGGCAATTGTCTAAATTCTTGTTTAAGAACAAAAAACATAAAATTTCTTATTCTTGAGTGTTTGTTAGTGACAAAAAAAATAAACTCTTCTCCTTCCCGTAACTAGAAGTTCATTGAAAAGAAATTTTGCATATCATTCTTTTTACCTTTTGTGGAGTCGAGTCTCCAACATCATCAGTTTCACTATCATTCACCCTTGTGTAATGAACAACCATGAAAATGAACGCTAATTAAAATTGAACTAGAAACTTTTATTTTTTGAATCTTTACACCAACAATAGACTAGGACTAGAGATTTGGAATAGGATATGAGAATAAATCTCAAAATCATTTAAAGACAAACTCAGAATCGTGTGATAGGGAGATAAAATCCAACCTTCGTATAAGCATAGTTGGGATCCCCCTCTCACACAGGGGTTAAACACGAGGTGGTGTGCAGGAGAGAAATGGAGATTATCCCTCTGAGGCTTAACCAATTGTAGTGGTACGATCGTATGTTGGGGATTTTTCTTGAGGATAAATTGTTTTCATTTGGTCTCAGAGCTTTGTGAATTCTGAATCTGTTCGGGGTCCTCTGGAGTTTTTTGGTCCTTTTGTCCACAGTTCTCTTGAATAATTTTGAACTTGATATCCTATCCATACATTCAGAATCGACTGTTGATTGTACCCACCCAGAGGTTGAATGGGATTTGGTATCCTTAGTGTCCATAATCTTTAGGGTCCTTACACAAGGTGACGGTGCAGGGAAGTCTTTGTTGTACTTGGAACAGATGTTGGTCAAACTCATTCAGGCTCCTTGGAGGGTAACCCACAGGTAAAACCATGAGGGAACTTGCACCAAGGTGTAAGTTTGTTAACTAGATTGTTGGTTGTGGAGCTTGATTATCTTCCAGATTCAGAGGTCTTTGTTTTCAGTCGTGTTTATACCCCATGAAGACTTTACACCCCATAAGAATGTACACTCTTCCACGCAGTGGATTGCAGAGGGGGGTTACCCCCTCTTCGGGGTCCAGGGGCAAGTGGCCCCCTGATGGGGGTTCGGGGGCGAAGCCCTTGAAGGAAAAATTGCCTTGTAAATGTATATTTTAATTTCATTGTAAATTTGGACCATTCATTATGAGGTCGTAGATCTAACAGTATAAATTGTGTTAGGTTTTTTTTCCCTAGAAAGCAATACTCTTTTATGAGGGAAATGTATTGCGACTATGTATGATATCGAATATTGTGTTCTGAGATAGGAGATTGTGAGAAAAAGAAGAGGAAGTTACAGCGGGTTTGCTATAGGTTGTATCCCTTCTATTGCTGGATAATAATAAAGGAAGGACCTGGCAATTTCTTTGGTGGACGTAGCCCACGCTGGGTGAACCACATATATCTGTGTCTCTATTGTATTGTGTATCTTATGTATTTTATTTCTGCATTTGTTTTATTTTATTGCTCCATGATCCTATCCTCTTCTCAATTTGATCACACGATATTGGATTTCATTACCAACTGGTACGTCCATTGAGAGAAGACATAGTTTTTCTTGTTGGTTTTCTATATTTCTTAGCAAATGTTACTTGTTTACTTTAGTTGTCCTTAAAAATTGGTATTGTGGTTGATAAAGGTCTTCATAGATCACGTAGGATGCAAGGGTTTCCTCTAGAAGGCTACGAACCCTTACCTCCTAACTCACCGAAAGACACTTACCATGAAGAGGTCAAAAACTATTCATATGTTGGGAGTGTTGCTACTTCTTTGATAGAAAATATTGAGAGAGATTTGGTTGTAGTTCAGAAAGGATCCACCGTTCCTACAAACCCAGCTTTGGAAATTCCTCACGATCCACTCCTTGTTCGAGTGGATTCCTCAGGTAACATTATAGTAGAAGATCACCCTGTCCTATCATCAAGGAAACATAATCAACTAGACATGGAACCACGACAACCAACTTTCAACAAAGAATACACTACCCCTGTCTGCTCTACTAAAATGGTAGATCTGCAACAAACTCCTATTTGTTCTATATGGAGAACTCCATCGAGTCAGGATCTTTATGAAAAAATTAATTTCAGTCGACCACTCTTTGACCCTCCACATACATCTACCGCCGTCAGTGCAGACATGGGATCGTTGGGTCAGCCTATTGATCCTCCCATCAAACAAACGGTCAATACTGCTACCACTTCAGGACAAGTTCAAAGTGAAACAGGAGTCATGTTACCTAGTCATTTAGAAAGTACTGTAACGGTCCATGAATACCATCCCTCTTCAAGCACCAGCTTCATATATTCCAGAAAACCTCATTGGGACATCTTCACATCAAAGTATGCAAAACCCTGCCACATAACAAAACCCAATTCCGAGACAAATCCCTACTGAGGGGCAACCCTCGTTCAGTGGAAAAATCCCTATTGGGGGGAAACCGTCCTTTAGCACATAAATTCCGATTGGGGGTAAACTCCCTTTTATCAGTCAAATCCCAATTTCTACCCATCCAATGACAGGGGGACAATTCCAACCTTCATTTACCGGAAACCCACCACAATCCTGGGGACCACCCCAAGGAGGAATTTTTCAACAGCCACATCAGGGAGGATCATCAAACCCCAACCCAGAAGGAGGAATCTTAAATCATAATCCTTCTAGATTACATTTTGGACAACCCTTCCCAGAGGTCCCAAATCCCACTTGGGGTCCTCAAGGCCAACCATATTTTCCTCTCCAATGGAAAATTCCTTACTCTCCTCAAGGTCAACCTAGTTACCCTCCTCAAGGGAAAACTAGTTATCCACCTCAAAATAGTCAAGCTAACTATCCTCCCCTGGGTACACTAGTTTACACTATTTATCCTCCCTAGGGACAAATGGATTTCCCCTCTCCTTTTATGCAAATTCCTCAACAAATGAATCCTAGTTTTGTTGGTCAAAATCAACAGCATATGGGAGGACCTCCTGGATACAACTATCCACCACAACCAGTTTACAGTCCTACTAGTGTTCATGTGCCACACCAGTATCATTCTCAAGTCAATCGACAGTTATCATTCTTATCCACTCTATATCTACCAGATCTTTCAATATTAGCCAATGATCCCATATTACACTCCCCTTTTTTGGTAGTCATTCCTCACAAATTACCTTTTGATATTCCAAAATTTGAAGGCAAAACTGGTGAAGACCCTAATAACCATGTTATGAATTTTCATATGTGGTTTTCATCAAATTCACTAATGGATGATTCTATCCGTTTACGTATTTTCCAGCGTACACTTACGCATTCAGCGGCTAAATGGTACATTGAGTTACAACACAGAACTTTTCAAGATTTTAATTCACTTGCCATGGATTTTCTCACCCACTTGCAATTACCTATTCGCTATGATCCGACATGAAACTTTTGACCTCCCTTCATCAGACTAAATCCGTACATATTTCGGATCAAATTCATGAATGGAGATGACGATGACAGTTGATCAAAGCAACCATTCCAGACCAATTGTTGGCTAAATGGTTCACCAAATCTCTTTTACCTCCTATTGCTCGTGACATATCCATGGGTGGTGTCGTTACAAAAGAGGAAGCCATTGCTCATGCCCAGTATTTAGATTTGGTTTCTTCCCAATCTGGTACTTTGTATGAATTTATTCCCAACGCTCCCCATACATCAACCGACCGATCAAAACCATCCTCCACTGCTCATTTGGATTGAGTTATCAGTTTCGTCAATACCTAGTCTAGTTCACAATCGACTGGCACAACCAATCGTTCAGTCACTACCCTAGCTATCGGGTCGAATCCACTCTCATCAAACTCCACTCCAACTCAAGTATCTGAATTGAATGTAGTTCAATCTGCTTCTCCGCAATAGTCAGGGGGGGAAATAAAACTAAAAATAAACCTAAGAAAAACAACAATCAAATCGAAAATCCAAAAACACAAGAACAACTGTCTACTACTGAGAAGCAACCGCAACGCAAACCAAAATTTCCATGTCTCATTTAGGGTGAATATCACTACACACAAGACTTTCCCCATTGGGACGAAGTTGCTAAAATTTTTAAAGGAAATTCTCAACCCACTGTATTGACTTCCACAGCAGCAGTCATTGGCTGCACAAAATCCTTCACCTCCAACTGCAAGAAACCTAAATCATCCTCCTAACAAGGAAGCTTCATCGAGTGCACACATTTACATGTTTAATGGGGTAGATTTTACCACTCGTACTACGACATATGACACACCACCAAGTAAACCTGATAAGGAAAAAGTAACTACTGGAAATACACCAGATCCACCATCCACTTCAGTTACTCCTCCATCTAGACCGCTCCATATTGAGAAACCAAGATTTGACTCTATTCTACTTCCACCCAAGAGCACAATATGAAAGTCGACCTTTAATCCTAATTCTCATGCTACTCAAAACTACAACATGTTGAATATTTGGACCAAGCACATTGCGCTATGTCCCCTCTCGAAGTTCTACAACACTTCCCTAGCCAACATAGAACTCTTTTTATAGCCATCGGAGCTATAGATCCTGAGTCATCCAATAATATCACGGTCAACTAGGATAATTTTAAATCATGACTCTATCATTAACTTGCTTTCCAAATCGATGTCATTGTCCATAATCAACATATTCATCGCGTGATCTTGGATGAGGGGGAATCCACATGTGTCATGTCCTTGGCTTGTTGGAAATGCCTTAAATCACCTGGTATTAATCAATCTCCCACCATGTTATGAGAATTTCATGGAAAAGGTTTTTGTCCTCATGGATTATTACAATCATTAGTCATTCAACTAGGAGGCAAAATTGTTTTTGTAGATGTTGAAGTATTCGATGCTCCCCTCAATTATAACTTGTTGCATGGGAGAAGTTGATTCTATGATATGACTATCATCGCTTCATCAGTTTTTTGATGTGTCCAATTTCCTCATCAAGGTAAAATTGTGACCATTGATCAGTTAGATTACTGCACCCCCGACGCTCGCACTCAAACAACCAACAATATTCTTTTTCTTGGAGACTCAAAAATTACTTATGAAAGTGTTGTGGTAGGTCTCTTGAAATATTCTTCGCTCATGGGTATCTTCCCCACACCTCTTCCTCCAGCCACACAACACATCACAACAATTAATATGATTTCGACTATGGCATCTCAATCCTTCGAATCATATGATCCTTGGATCATACCTAGTCCCTTAGAGTTTGATACACTAGGTGACACTATGCAACTTAGTCCTGCAGAGGCCGAATACCACGCCATTTAGTCTACCTCTCCTTCATTGGATGACCAACATCTGTTGGTGTCTACTTCATATTCATTACCATCCTGGTTAGATTCCCTATCCTCTACTTTTGATTACATCCTACAGATTTTTCCATCTCATGAATATATTATGTAAATGCTTAGTATCGAGGAGGCACCATGGGATGACAACCACCATTGTTCTTTCTTTCTTCCCAGTTTGGATGATATCCAGAAAGATATTTCCTCTATCTTTCCTACCAATATCGTCGAATCTCCCCAATCTTCAATACTCACTCGGGATACCATCTCTGAAGGGAATTTGAGAAATATATCGCATACGATTATTGTTGACATATCCATAAAAGAAGGTATTGTGGAAAACCTACAACTAGCTGCCAATTGTTTAACTAAAAAAGTTGAAACTTATACCACCTTGTTTAAATAATTTCATGACATCTTTGCCTAGAGCTACGAAGAAATTTCAGGGATCGATCCTTTGATCATTGTGCATGAAATAAAAACTTACCCAAGAGTCAAACCTGTGAGACAGAAACTTTGCCCGGTTCATCCCAAAAAAACCACGGTAATCAAGGCAGAAGTCGAACAATTATTAAAATCCGGTTTCATTTATCCTGTCTCTTTAAACGAATGGGTTTCCAACATCATTCTAGTATCGAAGAAACAAGGGACAATTTTTGTTTGTGTTGATTATCGGGATCATAATAAGGCTTGCCCGAAATACAATTACCCTACACCCTTTATCGACCAAATTATCGATAATTGCGCCCGAATCGTCATTTTCTCTTTTATTGATGGCTTTTCTAGATATAACCATATCGACATTTTATCGGCTGATCAACAAAAAACATCCTTCATCTACCCATGGGGGATTTTCGCCTATCGAAAATTACCTTTTGGCCTTAAAAATGATGGAGCCACTTTTTAGCGGGCTATTCCATATGCATTCCATGACATCAAACATATCATTGAACCTTATCTCGATGACTTTCTAGCGCACTCAACTTATCGACAAGATCATATTGGTCACATAAGGGCCATATTTATTCGATGTGAGTTTTACAACATACATTTGAACCCCCATAAATGCATTTTTGTTATTGAATCAGGGAGACTCGGCTTCGTAGTCTCCAAAGACGATATTAGGGTGGACCCATTAAAAGTCAAAGCCATTCTCTCTTTACCCCCTCCCAACAACCTTACCCAACTACAAAGTTTGCAAGGGAAGGCAAAATTTCTTCGTCGTTTTATATGCAATTACACTGAAATTAATAAATATTCATGAGATTGTTTCATAAATATGCCCCTTTCATCTCGGATGAAACTACTCAATGCTCATTCGATGATCTCAAGCATCCGTTAACGAACACACCGCTTTTGCATCCACCCAATTATGCGAAAGATTGCATCCTTTATTTGGATGTCTTTGCTTCCACTATTTCTATGGTGTTAGTACAAGAGGATGATGACGGCACTGAACATTTGATCTATTATTTGAGTAAGAGTTTATCAAGTCTCGAACTCCGATATTAACATGTCAAAAAGTTGGCTTTCGCAGTACTTATTTCCATCCAAATATTTTGCCACTATATTTTGTTACGCACTACCACAGTCATTGCAAAATCAAAACCCATGTACCACATCTTGACTCGTCAAGTACTCAGGGGAAAATATTCGAAATGGATTGTCATTCTCAGAGAATTCGATCTCAAGTTTTCCAAATCCAAAGCCAAGAAATTGTTGGTTTTTTCTTAATTAATTTGTGATCTTCCTCATAATGATGAGAATATTGAGCCCAGTGTTTCTCTTCCCGATGAATCTGTTAGCACTAGGAATCACCTTTAGATTGCATGGAAGGCAAGCCCAGTACCCATCAAGTTATATGTGAATGTAAGAGTGTTTTAAAGGGTCAAATGGAAAAGACTCAAAACGATAATGTTCCAACTCAGAAAATAGGGCTAGCATGCACTAGCAATCAAGGTCTTGGCTAACTTCAATCAGTATTTGGGAGTGAGTATGAATAGAAGAAAGACTTGAAATAAAGGAATGTAGGGGCTGCTGCAAACATCAGGTTTACAAAAGACTAAAAAAGAAAGTTTCTTAGCACAAGATCTTCTTGAATTCAGAAACTAAGGAAGCTAAATAAACATCATGATAATATAATGATCAAACATCCACCATAACATCACCACAACCATTCGTGTTAATCTTTCAAAGCATGAACATTTAGCATCAGAAAAAAATCAGCTGATAGAGAAGTTGATTTATATTTACCAAAATGTCTTAAATCTAGTACATATTCAGTTCACATTCACTTCATCCAAATATTACAGTATAAGGGAGCCTTGCTCAACCATTCGAACCTACTAAAGAATTTCATCTATCTATTTATAATAAAAGGGAGGAAACAATTGGAGGTACGAGCTGGCCTCTTTCCATTGAAAATCTCTAAGAATTTATTTCATCTAACAACTTGGCTAACAACCTATGCTATAAAATAGGAAAATGTTGGTGACTAATCCAATCAATATTCAAACTGACTTGATTCCTTTTTGTTGCGCACCTCCTTGTTTTTCATGCGTCCTTCAGGAGCATGTGGTTGTCATCATGATGCCATCTGTTGTTTCTACAATCTTCTCCATCACCAGCTATCCAAAAAGTTGTTAGCTTGGCCCTCCTGGATCCCTGGTGTATGTTGGTATCTTCTTTGGGTATCACTCTGAGTAGCGCACTTCAAAACTGGACAAGTAGAAAAGGTAGCTCTAAACCTTCCTATCCCCTATGCAAACTTTGGCCTCTGTGAGATATTAGGTAGCGAATTTAGGTAGCACCACTATGATACGTCTGTGTGCAAATTTTGTCTCTGCCAAATATTAGGTAGAAAATTTTGGTAGCGCCACTGTGCGTCTCTGTGCAAATATTAGGTAGCGATGTCAAAAATGCAGCACCTCCAACTTGAACATGTGTAGAGCAAGTAGTGAATTTGCATATCATCCAACCCATTATCTTTAGGTGACTTGGCAGCACTGTAGGTAGCATACCAGTGGAATACCAAAAGAGACTATTCTGTAGCGCCAAAACGCTACGGAATGTCTGCATTTTACTGTTGAGGGAGTTAACACTTCACAAAAACCCAAAAAATTGAAAATCAAACACTTAGAATCCTATATAGGTGGCAGAGGTAATATTTCAATAACAGTTTATCCTCACAAAAAAGGAACCATCCTCAAAAATGGGGCTCACATTTCACCATTTATGTTGTTACCTTGACACTTAACCTCACACTCTTTCTTGTAGAAGGAGGATCTTCATTTGGCACAGCATAATTCTTCCTTTTAGCAATGACGGGCTTCTTCAGTGGAGTTGTGATTTCCTTGACTGTTGGTGTCTCTTTCTCAATAGCATCTTCAACCAATACCTGCAATTTTCTTTGAGCTACTTCATCTTGAAAATGTTGCAACTCTACCTTGAGCTTCATGTTCTGAAACTAAAAGCCTCTGTTCTTCCTATAAAGGTTTTGGAGTTGCCTATGGAGAGGCTGGACCTTTCTTACTGCAAACCTTTCTAGGTCAAGAGTGTGTCTATATCCATCCATGAGTTCTTTCATCTGAGCCTTGTGAGTCATATCTTCTACTTTGAGATGAGCTATCTCCTTCCTAACATCCCTGAGTTGTCTTATTAATATTTTGAACGTCCGGTTTCCATGTGGAGAAGTGGTATGAATAGTCTCAACAGGATTTTTTATGGTTTCCTCTTCCTGCTGCATAGGAATTTCTTTGTTTGTCTCAATAGGATTCTTGAAACCTTTGCCTTTATCTTTCTTCTTTTGCACAGGGGTCTCTGCCTTCTTCTCCAAAGGATTTTCAATGCTTTTACTCTTCTTCTTTTGTACAGGGGTTTCTGGTAAGGATTGTTCTTTAAAAACCTCTTTAGCAATTGATGACCTTGTGAAAGGTTTCATGCCCTTGGTATTGAATGTTGGATAAGAAGAAGGGAAGTGTAGCTTCTTCCCTTTCTTTGTTGTAGTTTTGGTAGAAGAAGGAACTTCTTCTAACCCTGGTGGAGGAGGAGGTGAAAAATATCTATGTGGGGAATGACAAGCTTCCTCCTAATTTCCTGTGACCTGCTTGATGACCTCTGAAACTTGAACATAAACTATGTTCTTTCTTTTCCTGTTGGTCCCTACTTTAAAAGCACTAGTGGGTGATAAAGGACTTTCATTCTGTGACTGAGGAGTAGATGTTATATCTAACTTGAAGTGAGAAGCAACAACAAAATGTTCCCATGAAATCTCTTTCTTACCCAATTCCTCAGAGACTATCATTCTAATCAATCCAGAGTGGAAGATTCTAGTATCCACATCCTTGAACTTGGATTGAATCATGTTTGACATATTACCTATGCTCCTTAACAAATAGTAAGCAATATTCATTTCAATTTTACCAGTAAAATGCAACAGAAACCTTATATGGTACTGGTACAATGTGTTAAACCTCCCTCCACATGTAAATTATCTTTGGATTATCTTCAATATTATGTCAAATTGCTCAATCAATTGATTTCTTGGCACACCTTTAGACAAATCACTGGCTTGATATTCATGCCTAACGAAATCTTTGGCATAGGCTGAACTCAAAGCCATGGCTTTAAACGACTTTTCACCTGTGATAGGGATTCATGTTGCAGCTGAAATAGAGGCCTCAGTCACCTCAAATTATAAATCCCCTTCCTTAGTTCTCCTGCCATCAAAATGTAAGGAAAACTACCTTTTCATATCAGGATGGGCCTTTTGCATATTCTGGCAGAAAGAGAGGCATCCCACTCTTTGAAAATCTTCTCTTGCCATGGGCTCTGTGTCAAAAAGATGCATATCCACGGGTTCAGTTCTAACCACCTTGCCCCCTTTGTGTGTCTTCTTCATATGAGGAGTCTCCATAGCTTAGAATGAGAGCTTCTTGTGGCTTATGGGGTAGTAATGACCAGGAGGACCTACAGTTGAGCTTCAAATGAACAAAGTTGCTCCTTTAAACCAGATTGGTGCTAGTAAGTTGAGACTTGGCTACGAAAATCCCTCCCTTAGATTTGTGCAGGTATTGAAATTTTAGACAGTGAGAGGGTACTCTATAATTGGCCCTTTGAATCTGGGTAGGAGACGCTCAATTCAAATGCCAAAAGAAACAGGGGAGACACATTATGGTTAAGCAGTGCCTTTGGGTAGCGCGATGTGTATACAAAGGATAGACTGTTTATATTCTTGCAACATCAATAGTTATGGCAGGCATATGTAATCAGACCTTGATACAAGAATGAATTTCATAGGTTTGAAAAGAGAGGAGACAAGGATATGATGCGAAGATGAGTCTCCTACAACTGTGCAAGCTTGATAAACCAGACTCTGAGCGTTAATTCTTTGTGAAAGTTAATGTGCACAAGAGGCAACACGGAATACCTGTGGAGTAAACACTTGTTTGAAACTTCAGCGAGATCTCAGGATGAAGCCACGAACATTTTGGCCCCCAAATCTACCTTAGCATCAGATATGATCGCACTGTTGTTGCCTGGTCAGAATTGTGAGTTTGAGCAGCGCAACACTCCTGAATTTTCAAATCACAAATCGTTATCAAGGCTCGTAAATATGAGATCTTGAAGGTATATTTAACTAACTCCTGGCACTAAAAACAAGGAACATGACATCAGTCGTGATAATCATAACTCGTGGTGGAAACATGATGAACAGAAAAGGCGCTACGAAACCGCCTGATGAGTGGGCAGCACTCCAATTTTTAAAATGATTTGATAGGTAAGAAAGGACAACAAGGCATGCCCACGAGGTCATGAATGAGGAGAATGTTGTGTCACATCAGTCTAATCGTGGGAGGGATCGATCCTAGTGACAAATCATGAAGGGGACCAAAAATTTAAGTCATGAACTAAAATGGTTCTAAGTCCAAAAATCAATTGAGGATCAAACATGAGTTATGAATCAACACTTTATTTATCTAAGGGGTCCTAACAAGCATAAATTTTAAAGGGATGAAACTTAAAAAATTAAAATCTAAGGCTCAAAAAAGGATAAAAACAAACTAAAAACCCAAGGCAATTTAGTGTGATAACATTGGCTCCACAGGGGATGGCATGCCCGCTATGGGCTGCCAAGAATGAGTAGATTTAGTGCCTTATCCTAGGGCTATGGGGTCAGTTATTGAAATAAATTAAAAGAAAAATGATACTTACAATGGCATGAAAATCCACTCAAGGCTCAAACAATGTACTTTTTCAAAAAATTCCCATTGACAGGGCCACCAAAAACCTCTTTATTCTCCATATTCTGCAACTTGAAGGTGTTATTAGAGAATACCTCAGAGATTTTGAAAGGAAAGATCCATAAAGATTCAAATTTACTGTGCTTGCCTTTATCTTGCTTCGGTGCATCCCACTTGAGCACCAGATTGCCCAATTGAAAATCCACTTTGTTCGCTTTCTTGTTGAATTCCTGCTTGATCTTTAGTTGATGATTGTATGTTTTGTCTACAAGCTGCTCCCGACTCTACTACACTTCAACCAGCTGCTGAATCCTTCTGATCATATGATCGAGATCCCCTTGGTAATATTGGAATAATTTTTCCATAGGTAAGGCAAGATGAGAAGGAAAATGGCCTCAACTCCATACACCAGCTGGAAAGGGGAAAGTCCTAGGGACCTTTTTACTGTCACTCTATCAGCCCATATAGAAAATTTGATTTTTGAGTCCCATGCCTTTTTGTTATCCTCTAACAGATTTTTAATGATATTTATAAGGATTTTGTTTAAGGATTCTGCAAGCCTGTTTCCCTGAGGGTAGTAAGGGGTAGAATGAATCAATGTGATCCCAAACTATTCACAGAACTGAATCAATGGTTTATCCTTGAAAGATGCAGCATTATTAGTGATGATTTTGTTAGGAACCTTGCCATAATGTCTTCAAGGAAACCAATGGTCACTTTGTGGGAAGCATTCCTTGTAGGAATATCTTTAATCCACTTAGTAAAGTAATTTGTAGCATTCAAGATCCATCTATGGTGGCCACTGGAAGTGGGATAAATTTCCCCAATAAAATTTAGGCCCCACTACTGGAAAGGTCTTGAAGCTGCCACAGGCTTTAATGGAAAAGACTTAAGTTGCTTCTTTCCAAAGAACTTCTGACATTTAGCACAGGATCTGATCTTAGCACAAACATCGGTGAACAAACTAGGCCAGAAGTACCCAGCCCTGAGGATCTTGTATGCAGTGGTTCTCCAACAATGATGCCCCCCACATAAACTGTCATGAAAATCAGACATAATCTTTTGGGCTTCTTGGGGGTCTAGACATCCCAAAAGCACTCCTAATGGGTCCTTCCAATACAAAACTTGATCAACAAGGAAATACTTTATTGATTTGAGTTTTAAGGCTCTCGCCTTGTTCTTTTTTATACCATTTGGAGGCTGTAAATTTTGCAGAAAAAATATAATGTCTTTGTACCAGCTGCAATTTGTCAATGCAGAAATTATTTGAGAACCTTTATCAGTTAATTCACCCTGTTTATTTTCTGAACATGAGTGGATAAAATTCACCCCCAATGCTGAGCAATTTGATTCAACCAAGAGCTTGGCTAAACCATGGCCTTTAACCAATTTGGTAGGCTTAATTTCCAAATCAAATTCAAGTAATTTAGCAATCCACTTGCTCATTTTTCCGTCTATATCAGGCTGAATAAGAATTTCTTTTACAAGAACTGATGGGACATAAGAAATAACTCTTGAATGCAAGATATAAAATCTGAAGGACTTAAGAGATTTACTAATGCATAGGATTGCTTATCCATGATGTCATATTTTAATTCATCATCTCTCAATGCCCTGTTGAAGAAGGCAATGGGATGCTCTAAGCCTTCAACATTCTTCTGCAATAGGATTGTTGCTACTATATCAAAAGAGGCAAAAGAAAAAATAAGAAACTCCATGGAGTAGTCTGGGCTGACAAGAACTAGGGCTGTAGTCAAGGTTTTGTTTATCTGATCAAAAGAATCATAGGACTCAACATTCCATTTGATTTCACTACCCTTCCTAAGCATGGTTGTGATATACTTAACCAACTCAACAAAATTTGACACAAATCTTCTCAAAAAATTAATTTTTCCCAGAAAAGATTGAACCTATTTTTTGGATCTAGGAAGTGACAATGTTTGTATAGCTTCAACCCTGCTGGAATCAATCCTTACCCCTTCAGCTGACACGATATGCCCCAATAATTTTCCTTCTTTCATAGCGAACAAGAACTTTTTCGGATTCAAAGAGAGGCCACATTTTCTGCATTTCAAGAAAACCTTTCTTAAGTGATCACAGTGTTCTTTATCTAACTGAGAAAACATTGTTATGTCATCTAAATAGATAACAACGAACTTGTCCTTTTATCCAATAAATGCTATGTCCATAGCTCACTGAAAAGTTTCCCCTGCATTCATCAAACCAAAGGGCATCTTGGCATACAGAAATGTACCCCAAGGAGTGGTAAAGGTTGTCTTCTCCCTATCTTCTGGCAACATAGATACCTGATGGTACCCGGAAAAATCATCAACCATGGACATCCTGGCTGCTACTGTCACCTTTTGTAATATGTGCTCCATCTTAGGCAAAGGGTAATTATCATTTTTTGAGCTTCTGTTCAGATTTCAGAAATCAACGCAAAGTCTGATTTATCCATTATCTTTTCTTACTAGGATCTGTTGTCGCGCAGTTTGTAGTTTAGGTCATAGATTAGAGGATAAGGGTCAAACTAGCGTAACAAGGACCTACCCCACCCAATGTCACCACAATGGGGAGGTCCTTTCTATTTAGGGTGGCTAAGCCAAAGGGAGACGTCCCTGGTAATCTGGGGTTTTGAAAGGAAAAGGCTCAAAGGATTAAGGCTAGTTTCCCCTTCACAGATTACCGCCCAGAAGATAGTCAAGTAAAGAATAACCACAGAAAAGGCACCTGCTTGCGAGACAAGACAACAATGAAACTAGTACATGCAATAATGGTTAATACTTCATAAATCAATGACTATCAAAA
>JASDQU010237269.1:0-14428 GCA_032191745.1 Picea mariana | reverse complement strand
CTAGAAGGACTCACCAACTCCCTGGTTTCTCTAGCACCAACTAGAAGGAAGCTACAACTCCCTGTGTTCAAGCACCCACTTGAACCTCTGAGGACACCAGTCCTCCCTAGCATCTCCCTACCACCGTGATTTATGAATATGTGTTATTGAAACTTATTACAGTGATATAATTTTCAATAATAGCTTACCAGTCTCATCAGTGTTCTTGCAAGATTTCCCTGCTTTGTCTGCCTCACTGTCTTCCTGCACGCATCCATTGCACTTTATGTTCTTCTTCCTTTTGTGCTCTCTATGCCCTTCCCATTCAATGCACCTTTTGTCTTCTTTCCATTTCAGCTACTGAACTCCACCTGCTTCTTCACACATGCATCACTTTCCTTNTTTTTCACATTCTTGTCCTCCTCTGCATATTGTGCATACTCTCTATGTAATGGATCTCCATCCTCTGCATGTCGAGTGCTCTACCTCATCATCATGGAAACTCTTCAGCTTCTCTGTTTGTTAAGCCCATCTATCCATCATCACTGGGTGTCATGATCAAATTCCTTCACATCACGGGCAGTTTAGATTCTTCATCTTCTGTTGCAGTCGACCTCAACCTCACTGTCGTAGTTAACGAATTCAATGCTCTTCCAGCTGTCAATACCCTCCATGAATAGTATTTTCTCCTACTGGAAGATTCTTTGTGACCCTTCAGTTCCTCTGGAAATCACACAGAAGTCTCTTCGAGTCCTCTGGTAGAAACCATCAGTGGTTTCTAGTAGTTACACTGAGAAGTGCTATAGTAGCCCTCTGATATTCTTCAGTTTCATCTAGACCATTGGATTAACTTCTCTAAATCTTGCGTTCATTTCAACATTTCACTCTTCATCATTTCAGGATCGTCGTGGTGGAGGATTTTAGTACTCTCCATTTCCTGACCCCCGAAACTCCGAAAAGGAGCTTGTCTTCACTAACTCCTTCCCCCATATTTCACCGATGTGACCAACGACTGTGACCTCAGCCTTAGTCAAAACTGCATTTCGCAATTTTGCGTTTCGATATTTTGGCATTTCGTCACTCTTGGTGGTGAAGTGTTTCGACACTTCAACTCTAGGTATCTGGAACTCTGAAATGGATTCATATCAACAGTCTGGTACTCCAGCGTTTTTCATTTCAGCGAATTGGCATTTCGGTATTCCTTTGGTGAAAGACCTTGACATATCCAACTTCCGGTATCCGAACCTCCGGTATGTGGTCTATGACATTTCGTGACTTCAGGTTTTGTGATTTCGGGACTCCTGTGATGAAGAGTCTTCACTCTTGACTCCTCCTACTCCTGGTATCCGAAACTCTGGTATGGATTCTTTATCATTTCACGACTTTGGGTTTCACGACTTCGGGACTCTTTATGATGAGAGTCTTTGTCATTTCCATCTCTTGGTATCTGAAATCTCGGTATCCAATGCTTTTAAATGGAGTCATATCAATGGTCCATGATCTCCTCGAACCAATGGCTCAGATCATTTTGCCATTTCGCATTTCGCGATTTCGACACTCCTGTTGATGAGAGTCTTTGACATCTCCATCTCCCTGTAACCAAAATCCCAGTATTCAATACTCCGAGTGGTGTGCCTGTTTCAGGTTTTTGGGATTTCTCATTTTGACACTTCGGGACTCTTGATGATGAGAGTCCTGACATCTCTATCTCCTGGTATCTGAAACTCCAGTAGCCGAAACTTTGAGCGATGCTCTTGTTTCGCGATTTCGGGGTTTCGCATTTCGTGACTTCAGGACTCCTGTGTTGGAGAGTCTTGACTCTTGACTTTTCCATCTCCCGGTAACCGAAACTTCGAAATGGAATCTTTGTTGAGGTGCCTGTTTTTGATTTTTCGGGGTTTCACATGTCACCTTACTCGTTAAAGAGCGTGCAGGTTCTCCTGGATCCAACGTCGTTCGGACCTCTGGCTCAGATATGAAGTTCATCGAGAAATCTTAATGAGATCCATCGCTGCATACTCTGATCTTGTTGAGCTTGCTCTGCATCATCTTCCCAAAATACTTCTGGAGCTCGCTTGTCACATCCTTCCTATACTCAAGCCCTTGCTCTGCATCGTCTTCCCAAAAGACTTCTGGAGCCCACCTGGCACATCCTTCCTGTACTCAAGCCATCATTGTTGTTGTACTTGCCATCAATTACAAGCATACACTGCCTATAAAACATGCCAACAACCCATGGGCCGACATCCCTTTCCCCTTACATATTCCCAACAACCCAAAAAGAGGCCCAAAAGGGGGTTGAGATCCTGTGATATCCACTTCGTCTTGTGCTCCTCCTTTGATAGGCTGTTGAAGTCCCAAAATAGGTCAACATGAGCAAGAATCTCCCAAAACTTGATCAAGGGCCAACAGGCCCCCAACACTCACCTATGAATCATCCCAAGTCACTCTGATCTGACCAATTTTTCCTCGAACGCCTCGAGCTTCTTCGACTTGTTGTTTTGTTGTAGCCTCTTGCTCGGTGAACTCCTGGATCAGTATGTCATTCACTGGTCCTTCTAGGCATTGCTCTACTGAGAGGATGACCTGTTCATGCTCTGCTCCTTAGCTCTCGACCTCTGTAAATAATAGGCATGCCTGATCTTGCATAGGTTGAAGTCATTGAGTGACTTCCATCACTTTACTTTGAAGCATATGAACCTGTTGCTGAGCTATGTGTTGTTCATGTGATCTCTTCATCCTTTCTATAGCTGATAGGGCCTTTAGCTATACCTGTAGTGTATCCGCATGTTGTTTTTCTTCTTGGAGCTGCAACTCTAGCGTCTGCAATTTTGGATTCTCTATAAGGTTTTCATATGTCTGGGTGCTCTGATTACTTAGTTTCTTGCACTCCAAGGCAAGAGATTTTAATCTGCCAACTGTGCTGTGAGCAGTTGCTTCTCACTGGTCTCTTATCTCCTGAGGGGTTTTGGGTACACCGCAGAGTTTTAGATCTATGATGCGCTACTGGAGCTTCTAGATTACCTCTTCCAATTGTGCCACCTGCTGTGGAACTTGGTCCTTGGTATGGACTTCAATGATTGTCACAGAGCGAAGTGATCTATTGACCCTTTCCTTAACTTCAAGTTACTCAGTAAGCAACTATTCCTTGCTTTTCTATAGCTCTGCTTTCTCTTCATCAAAATTCTCTTGCATAGCAAGCTTCTCTCGTTCTGCATTACTGCGCTATTCTAACAGAGCTCCCTGTGCTTGCGCTAGAGCCTGGGTGGATTCTGTTATTTCCTCCTGTGCTTGTTGAAGGAGAGATTCAACCATATCAACAATCTGGTGGAGTTGAACTGGCTCATCTCCCATTTCTGGTGTTTCTGCCATCAGGGACGCAGTGGATACTGCACGACTGGACTATAGTGCCTGCTCCACTTCTTGAAATTCTACATTGATTTGACTGAACATATTCTCCTGCTTGGCTTCCTTCTTCTCTTCTATCTCCAACAAAGAATCGTTCAGTGCAACGATGATGAAGTCGAAGTCGTCTGAGGTTAGGGTGGTCTCAAACTTGGTTCTAGTTTCTTTCATTTTATTCCTTGAAGAAGGTTTCAAAGGGTAATCCTTCCTTTTCTTTGAGGGATAATCTTCGTCTCTTGGCGATGTGACCTCGTATTTCTTTTGTTTGACTTCAATGCCATATATCTCTCCACCATCACCTCCACGCTTAGGTGAGATAGAAGGATTTTGTGCTGAAGTGTTGTGGACATCCTGGGATTCTTCATTCTTCTTGGTCTTGCTTTGTCCAAGTGTATCGTGCATGGCTTCTGTACTATCAACATCAGAGAGCTCCACGGGGTCATCTAGGATGAGGAGGTCTGCCGACCACTCCTTAGTAATCTCTTTTAAGTATTCCTCTGTTAGTTTGTAGTAGGACTTAAACTATTGGTGATGCTCATCAACGCGTGGTGTGATGTAGATGAAGTGGTGGTACGCACTGAATTTCATCTATGGCCTAAATCTGTGAAGTTTTTTTGGGGTGATGCAAGGTGTAGCCTAGATTGTGATCTTCAGCTGGTTGTAATAAGTGTGGAAAATAGCATTGGATTGCCACTGCATGTTCATGTCGCTGGATTACCACAATGTACAAAACTTCATGGCTAGTGGCTCAAAGGGCTCGACATCCGGGAAGGTTACACCTTCTGGCATCTCCCATGCGATGAAAGTGATTAATATAAGCATCTAGCTAAAATGGAACTCGTATCGTTGGTTCTGTGCTTCCCTATAGTCCAGTTGTAGCTGGTTCACCAAGTATTTAGCCCAATTCATATGTAGTCCCTCCACACACTTCCCTGCGAGGTATACTACAAATCCGGTCACTTGGGTCGGTCGGTTCTTACGAACTAGCTTGCCTGTGATCAAATGAAAGGAAAGGTGCACTACATCACTCTGGATAGAGGCTACCTTGAAGCCTCACATTCCCTTCTCGACATCACCATACGTATCCTTTATCTTCTGTGCAAGAGCACGATCTGCGGTCTTGCCGGGGTAAAAATCCTGTGGGTCGAGGCCCTGCATGCTTAGCCCTATGATCTGATTGATCAAATTCAGATCCACTGTGATGTAGCAGTACAACTATAAGTATCCTCCATGATAGCAGGACAACAACAACTTGATGCACACATTCACTTCTTGATGCCTGCCAAAGTGAGGAATCTTCATTACATTAAGTAGGGTTGACTGCGTGAGGTTCTGAGTCCATGATTGAGCGATAATCTTAGAGTTCTTTCCTTTGGTTCACATTAGATATTTATGAGGGGTGAGCATAATGTAAGCCTTCCAATCACCGAGGTTGAAGTCACTGAACTTTAACGTGGTGAGATTATCCTGGTCGGCACGAACTGTGCACACTTCTTTCGAAAGGTACATAGTGATCAAAGCATACTCAAATTCACGGGGTACATTGTCACGAGTGATGGCGCCACTCAGAGGTGGTAGATAAACAGGTAGAATAATCGAATTCAGTTTAGCATTAGCAAGATCGTCTCTATGCTTAGTTCTCTTTTCGTCGGTTGGCCAGGATGGGCCGGCTCGAGCAATCGACGAGGAGGTTTTCACTCCTCGCTTCGATGATGCCTGTACACTTGTAGACAATCCTCTTCCTGACATGGTTCTTTCAGCCATTAAGTCGATCAGAAATTTTGTCGCAGTTGCTTCTTCAGTGGTGAGGTCTTTGGACATACGCTCTTGATATGGATATCTCGGGTTCTCAAAGTAAAGTGGGCACTAAAATAGGGTAGAAGGAAAAGGCGTAGTGATCACTGGGCAATATTAATCAAGGCTACAAGCTCAAATTCTTAATTAGTAAAAGTGTTCTCGTTGCATGGCGCAGCGTGATAAATAGACAACTTCTGTAACAGATCGTTTGCAATGGATATGAAGGCTTCATTAACTCTATTCTTTTCATTATAGCATGGTCCAATGGTCTGATGATGAACCTTTATTTATTTTCTGTCTGTCCGGAGCGAAATTTGAACGGATATATCGGTCCCAATGGCTATATTGCTTCGTCACAGCGAAGTGCCATATGTCGTTGTTATAATATCCCGACGAAGCTCAAATTATGTAATTTTTCTTTCTGCAAGGTCTCCTCTAGAACCTCCTGTAATATTTTAGTATTAGCCCTTTTCTTTCTTAACTTTCTAGCCTTCTTTCCAGTGAGCTTCGTCTCAGTAATTCTTTTCTCATTCTGATTCTTTTCTTCTTTTGTCTTAGTTACTTCGCGCTGTTGAAATTCTTTCCTAGGGTTTCTGGGTAATACTTCTTATGTGTCTGGGGTAGGTAATTCAATCTCCTGGGGATCCTCTAGTGTTCTCTTAGCTTCGACATCCCGGTTGCTAGTATTAAATATCTGCGATCTACTCTTATGTTCCTCAATCAAGTGCACGATCCTTCTAGTCATAAAGTCTTTTAACTCTTGCTTCTTCTGTTCCAAAAATTCTTCTTCTTCCATTCATCTGGCTTGATCTCTATCAATCCAAGGTTTTCCTATTAGCATGGTAAATGGGGCACTATCTTCAACACATCTAATAATCTAAAAGTATTCTTCTATCGAAGTTCCATTGACAGTCATAGGTATCCGAGTGAGCCTTCCACATAGGTTTACTAGCTTTCCTCTGAATAAACTTATTCCTCCTAGTGAAGGGATCATAGTAGGCCTTCTTATAGATTCCCAGGTTCTCTCTGGCATAATATTCATCTGTTTTTCCTCATCTAGAACACAGTAAATGTCTAAGTCCCCTATTCTTTCTTCGATGCATTCCTTCTCTTTGAAGATCTTTGATACACTGACATGTCAGTGGTCATTCAGGGTTTCTTTTATTCGTATCCATACTTTCTCTAATTCTTGCTGGGATTCTGCCTTTTCTGGATTTGCCTTAGGGTTCTCTTGACTCAGGTTCATTCCTTCAAGGTTAGCAATCATTCTAGGGCAATCCAACACTTCATGGTCCATAGCCTTACAACAGAGACAACTAGGTCTTCCACCAGGGCATTCCTTAGCAAGATGTCCCGGCCTCCTGCAACTATAACATAGGGTTAATCCTCTCTTTCTTTTCAATGATCCCCAACCTCTTATGTACTACACACTAGGATCATGGTAGCGAACCTGCATCAAATTCTTTCTAGGATCATGCATCCATTTGTTAGTCCAAACATTCTTTCTATGCATAGGTATAACATATCTTTCATTATTATGATCAGATATATTCATATCAAACCTTCTTTCATCTATTAACACCCTACCTTTCAAACTAGGACAAAACCTATTAGATATACCTAGATCCATACTCTAGAAACAAAAATTTCCACTTATCTTACTTTTACAGAGCAATAAGCTTAAATATCTTACCTCTTTCAATCATAACTTCTCACTTTTACCTTTCTTGGAGCACAAATATTTCAGATCCTGCTTCTTTTCTACAGATCTGACCTTCTTTCTTTAGCACAAATATTTACAGATCAAGTAGAATACTGTGCACTAGGGCACATATCTACGCACAGATCTTTCACAATTTTAGGATGAATCTTTGCACATATCTTCCTCTTTCTCAGTTCCCAATAATCACAGTTTTAGGTCTCGACAATGGAACCATTTGTTGGCACAGGGGCAAACCCAGGGTTCAACGCTACAAGAGAACACCAACAAAACCCTAACTACTGACCCTTTCGGCAACACCTTCGAAGAAGATGAAGTCTCACCCGAGGTAGAGGCAGGGGTGGTAGCAGGGCCCAAGTGTCTGCAACCTTAGTTGGGACATAGATCTGTGATTATACAACTTAGTAAAGCACTTAGCACCATTAGTTCTTTAACATGCAATCATTATCTACTTCGCTGATAAAACAGAGCCTCGCAGTACTCACAGTAATCTACCATATATGAGCACTTAGCATAAGTAAAATAGGTCGGATGTGACTGATCAAGAACTGAGCATATTCATGTATATAAGATTTAACGTTCCATGCATCATTAGCAATGAGAATAAGTATATCTATCTAATCATCTCAAAGCACTAAGAAAATAAGACATAAACACATTCAGACAAGTGCCAAGAAAGATGACACAGTGATTTTGTGGTTCACCCCTCTCCTTGGGCTATGTCCACCAACTCTTATTCTTTATTATCTTCAATCAGTCATCTACATGCACATATCCATACAAACCCCACTCCATATAGGACAGGAGATTTGCACGCACCTCGCCAGACCCTCCTTCCTCGAGTTAGGTTACAACACGACAACTTCTACTCAATCTCTTACAGTCACTTGCACTTAGCCTTGCAAGTCTCACACAACATGCACATATCATATACAACTATTACTTGCACTTGGCACTTATCTCATCGGCCCTTTCCTACATCGCCTAGGTATCTATTTATACATTACAAAATAGGCCTAAACATGGGTAAACCCATGGGCTGACATACCTTTCCCGTTACATATTCCCAACAACCCAAAAAGAGGCCCAAAAGGGGGTTGAGATCCCATTATCTCTGCTTCGTCTTATGCTCCTCCTTCGACAGGTTGTCGAAGTCCCAAAATAGGTCAACATGACCAAGAAACTCCCAAAACTTGGTCAAGGGCCAACATGTCCTCAAATAAAAAATCTACAACAATTTTTCATGAGTATGCAAAATAGGTTTAGATTCTACCCATTTAGTGACATAATAAGTAGATACTGAAATATACTTTTTCTTCCTATACAATGGAAAAATAGGCCCTACAAAATACAAGGCCCATTTTTCAAATGGTTCTATGAGTACCTGAGTTTGTAGAGACATTTCATCTTCTTGCATTGGTCTACCCATCCACTGACAACTGTCACAAATTCTAACGTATTTCTTGGCATCTATGAAAAGAGTGGACCAATAATACCCTAGATGAAGGACTTTACATGTGGTTCTTTTTTAAGAAAAATGGCCTCCACATGGTTCTTCGTGGCATGCCTTCAATATGTCAAATAAGTCATCCTCTCATACACACCTTCTAATGATAAGATCATGCCCAATATTAAAAAATTCTCCACCAATCCATGAGTAAGTGGAATTGAGTTTAATGATCTTCTACTTCTCTTTCATGGAAATATCTTGAGGTAATTTTCCTATAGCTAGATAGTTAGCAATATCTACAAACTAAGGAGTTTTATTAGATATTGCAAAAATATGCTCATCAGGGAAATTATTATTAACATGAATTAATTTACCTTCATTATGAATCTCACAGAGAAAATATGCAACAACATTCTCCTTACTAGGTCTATCTAGTATAGTGATATTGAATTCTTGTAATAGAAGAAGCCACCTGAAAACCCTTCCATTAGTAATTGGTTTGTTCATTAAATACCTAATGGTTGAATGATGAATGTGGATGAAGATCTCATAACTTGTAATATAGTTCCTTAATTTTTTGATTGCATGTACTACTGCAAGGAACTCCTTTTCTGTAACTATATAGTTCAATGCAGGGGGTGTCATATTTTTACTCACAAAATAGATGGCATAAGATAATTGATTTTCCTTTTGTCCTAGTAATGCTCCTAAAGCTATGTCAGAGGAATCTCTAGATATATGAAATGGAAGGGATCAATTTGGCCCTCTTAAAACAGGTGCTACAAAAAGTGTATCTTTCAAAGTCTCAAAAACAGTTTGACATGGAATATTATGGAAACATTCATTATATTTAGTAAGAAGTTTGAATAATGGAGATGCAATTTTCCTCAAATTTGCAATGAATTGTCTACAACAACCAACATGTCCTAAGAAACTCCTGACATATTTTTGGGTCTTTGGCACTAGAAGATTGGAAATGAATTCTATCTTTGTTGGATCCATTTTTATACCTATAGAAGACACATAGTGACCCAAAATAATTTCTTCACTTTGTAACATAAAAACATTTCTCATTTCTTAATGCCAAATTAGTTTCATGACATCTAATTAAAACCTTTTCTAATTTTTCTAATGCTTCCTTGAAAGTGTTTCCATAGACAATAAAATAATCCATATATACTTCTACACAATCATGGATAAGGTCAGAGAATATAACTAGTACAACATGTTGAAAAGTTGTAGGTGCATTACAAAAACCAAAAGGAAACACTCTGTAGGCGTACGTCCCCCATGGACATGTGAATGTTGTTTTGTCTTGAGCCTCTGAAGATATTTGTATTTGGTTATAACCATTAAATCCATCCAAAAAGGAAAAATATTTTTTACTTGCTAGTGTGTCTAAGACCTGATCTATAAAAGGTAGAGGGAAATTATCTTTTAAGTTTTTTTTATTCAATTCCCTATAATCTATGCAAATATGCTATTTACCATTTTTATTAGGAACAATCACTAGTCAAGATACCTATTGAAAATTAGAAATTGGATATATAAAATTAACGTTAGGCAATTTCTGCAGTTCATCTTTCACAATTTCTTTCAACAGTGGGTTCATATATCTTTGGGGTTTCCTTATAGGCTTAGAATTATCCTCTATGTAGATATGATGAATGCATGTATTAGGGTGGATTCCACACATATCATTGTATTCCCATGAGAATACACCATAATGTTTTTGTAGTGTTTAGATTAATTGTTCTTCTTGAATTTCTTCAAGTTTAGAATTGATATTTAAAGCTTTTCCTTGAAAAAATTCAACAACTACATTACTTGATTATGATATTGATTTGATAGAAGGCATTGAACCTGAAATTGTTGATAAAGTATCCATAGTACAACTTTCTTGAAAATATTTTTCCAAAATATGATCAAAAGTACGTTTTCCCCCATGATATTGAGCAAAATAAAAATTATTAATAAGATTGATGATTTGATTTCCTTCGATATCATTCCTGAAATTCATAATTTAATCAATAGTAAAAAAATGTTGTACTAACTCATTATCATTTGAATCCTGAAAAAATTGTGTAAATTATGATTCAATTAAAGCTTTAGTAGGTGGATATAGGTTGAATTTCTTAACTGAATCCCCATGTGCAATTATCATATCCCCTAATCTAGAACTGATAAAAGCATCAATTATAGCTAACCAAAGCATCCCTAAGATCAATGGGTGCCCACCCAAGTTAGATTTTGGCCGTAACACCATGTAATAAGATAGGGTACTCCTAAGAATCCAAGGAGACTATTATATCCTCTAATACACCTTCTAGTTTTATTGTTTATCTATGAACTAATTGTAAAAGTGTGGGTGTGTTATGGAGATTAGAAAATTATAATTCATCCATGGTCCATTTTGCATTACATTTATTGTTTCTCCTATATCTATTAATGTGTTTTCAGTTGAAACATTATTGATATGGATTTTTACAATGGGGCTACTAGGATCAACATATTTTTACATATATATTTTACCCAACATAAGATATGCTAATTTACCAATATCTTTTATTGTTTGTGGGTCTTTCTTCTTCCTTCGTATTTTCTTTATACATAATTCCCTTAATGTCTTAGCATAAATTGGAATGTATTATATTTCCTAAAATACTGGAATATTGATACAAACATTCTTTAATTTATCTAATAAATGAGCATATCATGTTTGGGTGTTTTTCTTTTGTAATGCCAACCTTTTTGGGAAAGGTGTAGTACTAGATTGTTGTGTTTGATTTATTATAGATGAATACGTTTGATTTATTGGACTAGTACTATCATTGATGTTTATTTGATTAAGAGTTTCCTCCTCTATAGGTTGTTTAACAATAGTTGGTGCATCTTGATGAAGTACTTTTCCTGATCTAAGATGAATATCATTTATATCAAAAGAAGTAATCATGTAAGTGGGAAAATTTTGTAGCTCAACATTCTAAGCGGGATGTGCCAATTTATTATTGGGGTTAGCAATGGGTTGTGCAAGAAGATGAGTAGGTCTTGGGGGATGATTTGATGGTAACTAAAGTTGTCGTGGTTGTGAAAGTTTTGGTTGTGGTGGCTGATTGGAATATGGTTGTTCGACTTGTGGGGGATACTGGTTTTGTGTAGGATATTGGGTGTATTGATGATGCATAGGATAAAGTAGAACAAGCATGGTCCCATAGGTAGATCCTTTCCAACCTTGCTGGCAAGGTTTGTTTTTGACTTGTTGTGGCGTCCATGCTTGCCAAGGCATATGGACAGTCCAATTCTGTTGGGGGTAGATTGCTGAGAGGGATATTGAGATATACATGAAGTTCTTGGTTTCCAAAGTATTTTTTGTGCAACAAAACATAATTACTATGTATATCCTTGAGTCCCTTGGTAATATTATTTGAGTTCCAATAGAGATGGGTAGTTTTTTGTAGCATGACTATGTGCACATATTCCACAAAGATCAATGTTATCTAAAAGACATTCTTTTAAAGGATGTATTTTTCTACATTTTGGACAATAAATAATTAATGTTGCATCCTTTGCCTCTTTATTTTGCTTAATTTTCAATGTGTCTAATTAAGAACCAAAAGTACCGAGAATGTTTGTTTTAAAATTGTCCAATGAATTGCCAATCTTTTCTCTGCTTACCCCACCAGTGGTTGATTTGTTGACTCTAGAGATAGCATCTCTAGGTCCCTTACTGTATTTGGACTTTCCTCGAGAGATATGCTTGCATAATTCACCAATTTCGAGATAGGTTAGGTTAGAAATATCTCCTTTTCCCATTAAATTTAATACGTCAATCCATTCATCTCTAATTCCCCTAATAAAAATGACTTTAATAGTATCCAAATCTAAGTGATTTTTCCTTTCTCTCTCAATAGTATAATGAAATATATATATAAATAGTCTTCAAGGCTCTCCTCTTATTTTTGTGTCATTTTAAATATTTCCCCTCTCATTCCTTGGTTTGTACAATAATCATGATATTTTCAAGGAATGTTTTTCTCATCTCATCCCATGTTTTTATAACAATTGTTCCCAAGCCCATAAACCATCATAATGCAATATCCTTAAGTGTAGCTGGAAACAACTTCAATTTTTGAGCATCAAAAGAATAATCATATCTGTAACATAACACATCAAATTCAAAAAGAAAAGTTTATGGGTTTTCGATTATCATATCATGAAAGTTGAGCAGTGTTGAAGGTGGTATGTTCCTCATTTGTACTACAACTCTTGGATCTAAAATTGGAAATATGAATTCATCCTCAACAACCAATGTACGAGTTCCTTCTTGTCTTTCTTATCTTTCTGGTTGTTCTTGTCATTCTTTCTCTCCACCTCCATGCCCTCTTACTTCTTCTTGGTCAGGAAAAATTCTAGAAATATTGTCTTCTTTAAGATGTACAGATTCTTTTGATGTAGTAGATAATTTAGGTTCTTCAATGAGATTTTCTAGAAATAGTATTTCATGCTTTCCACTAATTAATACTTCTTCTTGAGGTTTGGCTAGAAGTATGACAACTTTTTGTGAGGTTTATGGAACTTTTTCTGAATTAGAACTTCCTTCTCCAACTTTTCCTTTTCGTTTTTTTTATGTAGTCAAAATCCTTCTTGGTATTTCTCCTTCTTGGTATTTCTCTTCATGTAGTTCTACCTACAGAGGGGTTAGATGATGGTGTGGCTCTTAGAGTACCACGTGATGGAGTGGGTGAAGTGTTTGGTGTACTTCTACCACTCGTAAATATACCTTTATTATCTGTACACCTATTCATGCATTCTACTTATCATGATTTTAAATGGTTGAAGAGAGGTTCATTATAGCTATACTTATAGTGACTGCATAGGTTATTACCTCTCATTTTAATGTCTCTCTTCCCATGCATTAATTCCTATGTGCATTTAAAAGAAAGAAAAACTAAATGCCTCTTTGCACTTCCCCAACAACGATGCCAAAAATGTCAGTCTGATCAATTAGGTGAACTCTACTACATTAAATCATCGACTTGGGGTTCGTAAACTGATGAAGTGTAATGAAAAATATATGCAGGTACTAGTTTCATAATCTATCTAATCATGCATAAGGAAAATTGTTCACTTCTTTAGCTGTAGAACATAGTTTTTTTCAACTATAGAAAGAAAAGAGTAATGCTAATGATGCAAGGACATAATTAAAATAACACAAAGATAATTCCAATATTTAGGTTCATTAGTAAACTAGATTATTACTAACATCCTTTCAATCAACTGAAGCAATGGGAGTTCTTAATGAACACAAAATTCAATTATTCAACCGATGTCTAGTATATTAGTTATCCTCATGTAAACAAAAATGAATAAGTTTGTAGAAAAGGAATGGCGGTAATATTAAATCACATAACCGGATAAGAAAAAACAATACTAACAATGATTAAAGAAAATGAATAGTGTGATCCTTGTTGGGTATGTGTTATATTCTTTGCATGTGTGTTTGTGGGTGCCTCAGATTTGACAACTGTGTCTGATGATCCCAACTTCCTTCGCTCTTTGTGTCGTGTGAGAATGTTGGGTATGTGTTATATTCTTTTGCTATTTTTAGCGGTTTTCTAAATTAATCCTAGATTAAGGGATTAGGGTTTTGGTAGCTACGAAATACCTAAAACATTGTATATATTGTATGGTGAATGGTGAAATTAATACAATGAAGAGATAAAAGGTTTGGCACCAAGGAAGGTTGGTTTTCTCTCAGTTAAGGGTTTCTAGTGTAAATCCTTGTGCACTATGTGTATGAGCCATTGATTAATTTCCATTTTTCTTAAGAATATATGCAAGATACCAGATATATAAAATATGCAGAACATAAATAAAATGCTAGAAATGGCAGAATAACAGTAAAATATCCAGCATAATCTTCACAATACACAGAAGATTGGTTTGAATTTGGCACCTGGTTCCAATCACCTTCTTCAAGCATGAAACATGAAAAACAGGATGTAGCTTCGACTGGCTGGGCAGAGCTAACTGATATGCAACTTGTCCCACACACTTGAGAACTGTGTAAGGGCCAT
>JASDQU010237266.1:6498-16952 GCA_032191745.1 Picea mariana | reverse complement strand
ATCGACTATGTCTATCATGACAATAGGGATGTTACTCACTTAGAAACGACAAGAGGAGTGTTAGCAGGAGCTTATTAATGAGTCCATCTTTTATCTTTTTCAACCTTTGCTATGCAGATAGAGCTTACTTCTACAAAAAGTCTCAATCTTAGTTTATATATTTCCGAGTCTATAAATAGTCGATACACAAAGAGAGTGATATTTCATAGGAGCAATAACTATGAAGAAATTAGAAGAATTTTGAGAGAACAACATCTATTTTCAGAAAGTTCGGTAATACATTAAGTATTTGAGTATTGATATATTTATGAGTATTTCTCATTTATTTTTTGTTTCTATGCAAGCTTAAGTTAATTTATAAGTTCTTGAATTGCACTAAATATATATATGTGAGGTTATGTGATAATAGTAGAATAGTGTTAATTTTATGACAAAAAAATCACTTTTTTTAGTATTATCATCACAACTGATAGAATTGCTAAGTATTGAGAGGTCAATGACGAAGTATTGAACAATGCAGTATTTGTTATAGATCTGGTACCAGAGCACATTTATTAAAGTATATTTCAAGAGGAACAACTTTCCTGTAATGTGAAATCATGGCTTCTACTTCAAATTTTCAACCTCCCACTTTTACAGGTAAAAATTATGAGTTATGGTCCTTGACCATGAAGGCACTATTTCGGCGTCAAGATGTATGGGAGATATTCAAAAATGTCTATGTGGAACGAGGAGGCAATATACAATGATGCTTTGAAATATCAAAGGAAGAATGATGGAAATGAAATGTTTTACATACATCAAGCCATGCATGAGAGAATACTCCCAAGATTAGCATGAGCAAAGAAATCCAATGAAGCATGGGACATATCACAAACTTCTTATCAAGGTATGGACAAATTCAATACTTCAAAATTAAAGATTATTAGAAGATATTTTGAAACTCTGTTAATTAAAGACATAGATTCAGTAGAATCCTTTTACACCCATGTTATTGACCTGATAAATCATATTAATTCTCATGGAGAAACAATAGAGGATAGAAAGGTTGTTGAAAAGGTACTTAGGAGTTTTCCTCTTAAATTTGATCCTCTTGTTGTGACTTTGGAAGAGAACAAAGACGTGAGTCACTTTAGTCTAGATGAGATGCAAGGCTCACTCGTGAATCATGAACATATATTAAATAGGTCAAACATGCCATTAGAAAATGCATTTTCCCCATAGTCATCTATAATCCATGGAAGAGGAAAGGGAAGAGACAACTCTAGAGGTAAAAGAAGGAGTTATTCTAGAGGTTGATGCAGTAGCCTACAAATGACTTAAAAATCAAAATACCAGTCAGTCAAGTGGTCATAGATTTGATAAATAAAAAATTCAATGCCATTACTATAAAAAGTATGGACATTATGCATATGAATGTAGGTGGAGATAATATAATAAAAAAAAACAAGGTTAGTACCACTTAAACAACGCAAATACTCCCTTCCAGTCCTATGTTTATGGCTCACCCTAAAGAGATGCCTATAATTTCACCAATTGAATGAAATATTGCTCAAGAAAGTCCATGTGACATATGGTATTTAGACTCATGTTGCAATAATCACATGATAAGAAACTTAGAACTATTTTCTAGTTTAGATAAGTTAGTTGAAACTAAAGTAACACTTGGAAATAATATCCAAGTCATTGTCTTAGGTAAAGGAAATATTAACAATTTAACTAAAGAGGGGGAGAAAAACGTTATGCCTGATGTATATTATGTTGTTGGCCTAAAATATAATTTCATGAGAACAGGGAAGTTGTTACAAAAGGGGTATAGATTCTACATGGAAGATAAACATTATGTGATTTTGGAAAAATATCCAAGCAATCAACTTATTAAAAGAATTCAGATGACGAGTAATAGAATGTTTCCATTGACTTTGAAGCCAACCATCAAGAGAAAAACAATGCAAGCTATCTATGAAGAAAAATATGTGAACTTTGATAGTGCATTTAAAGAAGAAAGCGCAGAACTAAATGTTTGCAGTTCCAAGGAAAAGTCGGTGTGCACAATTCTAAGCAAGAAGAAGACAATGGTGTAGAGTTACAAGTAACATTTCAATATGAAGTGTAGGATGATTCCTCACTATGCCATTTTAATATTTGGAAATTAAAAGTTTGGAGGTCTGAAGATGCTACATACAAAGGATATGGTGAGAGGTTTTCCATTAATTGAAAAAACAGAAAGAATGTTTGAAGGATGCATTTTTTTAAAGAAGAATAGAGAGTCATTTCTAGTTGGCAAGTCATTTAGAGAAAAATATCCACTATAAATTGTACATTCAGATATATGTGCACCAATGGAAACACCATGTATATGAGGTAGTACCTACTTCCTTACATTTATTGATGATTTCACAAGAAAAACATGTATCTATTTCCTAAAACATAAATATGATGCATTTGGTTGTGTTCAGAATTTCAAATCACTTGTGGAGAAGAAAAGTGGTTGTTACATCAAGTATCTAAGGATTGAAAGAGGTGGTGAATATGTCTCAAGATATTTTCAATATTTTTGTGAAGTTGATGACATTTACAAGCAATTCACTACGCGATATACACCACATCATAATGGTGTGACAGAGAGGAAAAATTGAACCATCGTGTAGATGGTATGCAATATGTTGGCAACGAAACATTTGTCAAATGAGTATTTGACTTAGAAATTAGCAACCGCGGTGTACATCATGAATAAATTTCCGACAGAGAGTGTGAAAAACAAAGTTCCTCAAGAAGCCTAGACAGGTCACTACAAGAAAAAGACCCTATAGTGGAGGTTTTTGTAGAATACCCTATTAATATAGCCCAAAAATATGTTTGTAGGTGAGGTCACTAGAGGAGGTCCGTTGGGGGGTGTTTTAGTGCATATTTTTTAACAGTGCATTTATAAGACTATGTCGCACTGGTGCGCCACCAAAAATCAACACAATGGTGATAATAGACAGTGGTGCACTATTGCAGAGTTATTTAAAAAAAATAGAAAACAATAGTGTTCATCATATAAAAGAAGCTCGTGAGCACCAGTGCAAATGAAACAAGTGCACCAGTGTGCAAACAACATGTGTACCGTCTTCATTTTTTTCCTTTTAAAAAGGCATACTGGTACACCGTTGTCCATTGGACACATCGGTTTGTTCCAAACTAGTGCACCATCGCAGGTTTTGTTTTTAAATAAAGGTGCATTCTTTGCAGAGGTGGCCACCAGAAATCAACGCACTAGTATGAACAACAAATTTTGCACCATTGTAAATCTATTTTAAAAGAAGCTCACGAGCACTAGTGCACACGAAATGGCCACACCGGTGTGGAATAAATAGGTGCACAATATTTGCATTTTTTTAAATGCATAACGGTGGGACTTTGTTGTCTGGGTGCACCGGTGCGTTCCATATGGTGCATCATCACAGGGTTTTTTAAAACTAATGATGCATTGTTTTCATTGGCTAGCACCCGTGCGCTTAACGCGAGCATACCAGAATAGGGGTAAATAAAAAAAAACCGCGGTAAAATATATTTTTACCATTTTTACTGCATAGAAGCTCTCAAGCACTAGTGCCACCTTTTACTAACTAAAGTGCATTGTCATCGATGCTTCCTTTTATTTATTTGTTCCCGTTCGGTGCTCAGTTCATGGGATTCCAATTTTTCCATATGGTGGGAAAATTTCATTTTTTTCACTACATCCTAACCATGCCTCCTCAGCCAGAAAATGTACGAGAAAAATCTTTATTTCTTTGTACATTGCATTTTTACGAGATTAAAATGTGAAATTGAGTAAAATTTGCATTTTTTTTCCAAAATATATTCTATGTGGTGTGTTTGAGTTGTTCCTCTCGCACCACACACAGTGCACTTCATAAATTTTATAGGGTGCATCGAAAATGTATAGTTCGTTTTCACCGGTGTGTACTTATAAATGACGCACTAATGTTTTCACAATAAAAGATGCACTATTGAAAACAAATAGTTTTCATTAAATGCTGTGTTATTTATAGTAAACGCACAAGTGTGTTCATAAAAATATACACATTGTTTAATGAAAAAAAATTATTTTCGACGGTGCGTTCATAATAAACACATCGGTTTGTTGTTAATAATGAATTCACTGATGCATTCATAATAAACAATGCACCATCGAAAATAAATAGTTTCCATTAAACGATGTGTTGTTTATAGTTAAAACACCAGTGCGTTCATAAAAGTATGAACACTATTTAAAATAGATAGTTGTTCGAATGGTGCATCCGTGATGGTTAATGCATCGATGCATACACAATAAACTATGCATCGTGGACATTTTTTTTTCAATCGGTGTGTGGATTATACAGAACAAACCGGTGTACAATCATGGATATGGTACACCATTTAAAATGAGTGTATATTTTTAGTGATTCATCGTGATGAATGGAACGTATCGGGGCGTCATGGTATCTAGAAGCATTGTGATTTCATGGTGCATTGTATATAATGGGGCACATTCGTGCATTGATAATTACTAAGCACCCACTAAAATAAATTACATTTTGTATGTGGTGCGTAAGATATGTGTGTGCACCATGGGAAGTGTGTTACTATTTTCCAAGCACAGCGAAGGTTAATATTTTATTTTTTTTGAACGAAATTTGAAATAAATTTCTCATTTACTGAAAAAAAAATTATGTTTTTATGTATGATGTTGATGTAATTTATATGTTAATTATGAAGAGAAGTTAGTGCATGGAGGAGAAGAAATAGGTACAATATGGTTCATGAGTGAGATGGTATATAAACAGGATAACAAAGCAATAAAATAAAACAAATGCAGAAATAAAAAACATAATATACACAATACAATAGAGACACAAATATATGTGCTTCACCCAGTGTGGGATACATCGACCTGAAAACTTTCCAGGTCCTTCCTTTTTTATTATCCAACAAATGAAGGGATACAAACTACAAGACACCCATTGTAACTTCCTCTTCTTTCTCTCATAGTATCCTCACTCAGAATACTGCATTTGCAATGATACATAGCCACAATACATTTACCTCATAAAAGAGAGTTTCCTTCTAGGGAAAAAAACCAATAACATCACTTCTACCGTAAGATCTACGAACTTATAATGAACGATCCATATTTACAATGGAATTAAAATATAGATTTACAATGAAATTATCCCTTCGGGGACTTCACCTATGAACCCCCCTCTACACTCCCCCACCTCGAGGAGTGTGCATTATTTCAGGGTGTAAAGTATTTATGGGGTATAAAAATGACTAAAAACAAATACCTTTGAATCAGAAAGATAATCACGCTCCACAACCAACATGGGAGGCCAAAGAGAGGGAGAGGAATGTGTACCCTTGGCCTAGTACTATAGCTATGTGACTCCTCTTAAGGAATGTAGGCCTCCTCAAGTACTATGAGGAGGATACATCCCTAAAGATTAATTCCTCCTTTCTTGGAAAAAATATTCGTCGATGGGATTCCCATCCACAAGCATTCAGAGTCGGTCCTCATTAGTGGTACCATCCCATTGAGGAGTATATTTATTTTATCACTGGGATGTCTAGAAGAGGGGAGGGTTTTCCCCAATTTCCTGATGTCTGAGTGGGTGTTGCATCTAAGATTTAGATTTCATACTCTCATAGGTATATATCACGTAATATAACTTCTCCTAGTGATTTTCAAGTGGTTGTTGGACAATTACAAATCACCTCATTTAGTGCATAGGATGTTAGGTGCCTCTCACTATTACTGTCAACCATTTACCACTTAAATGGTGATGGTTAGCGCATTTGTTGCACACTTTTATATTATGTTGATTCTTTGATAAAGAGGCCACCCCTTATTATTTGGTTTTCCATTTTCTTGAGGAATTTTTGTATAGAACTAGATAGATGTTGTTCTATGATAGATGGAAGGAGAACCTTACCATTTTCTTCAGAATTATTTTGTTTGTTTTTTGAGAGGTTTCAAGAGATGAGACCTAGTTTTGTGTGTTGTCCTCCTAGGCCAATTAACGAGGTGTGGATGCCCATGTGGAGAAAGATGATTCCCAAGAAGGGCATGTCTTATTTTCAAGCTAGTATTTCTAGGGAGACACTTAAGTTATTAGCCATTGAGACAGATCACGTGTTCTTGATGGTGTCATGCCCTGACATGGGGATGGATTGGCGAGGATGTACCAACATCCTCTTCACAACGGGTGAGCCACCATATGATCAAGGTAAGATTTAAATTAATCTTGTACTTTCATTTTATTCTCTTTCTTAATTAGAATAAATTTTATTCTAGCATATTTTTTAATGTATTTTATTAAATTGTAAATGAAATTGTCAACTAGTTATTAACTTGTGTTATATTTTGCAGGTTTCTTGAACCAACAACCCAGTAAGATTATCAGGCTCTTCCACAAGTAGAGAAGGATTTGTTGAAGTAAAATAAGAAGAAGGATTCCAAAGCATTGTTTTTTATTCAACATGCAATGGAGGATTCAATTTTTCCAAAAGTAGAAGCCGCCACAAGATCAAAACACGCATGGTAAAGTTTACAAACAACATACCAAGGAACAAGAAAGGTAAAAAGAATAAAATTACAAATTCTTAGAAGGGATTTTGAAAACTTACAAATGAAGGATACAAACTCAATACATTCATTCTTCACTCATGCAATGGAAATAGTAAATCAACTTAGATCATGTGGAGAAACCGTTCAAGATCAAAACCTTGCAGAGAAAATACTTAGAAGCTTACCTACAAAGTTTGATCTAGTTGTAATAGTCACTGAGGAATCCAAAGATCTCACTCATCTATCAGTATACGAATTAATGGGATCGCTATTATCACATGAGATAATATTATATAGAAAATGGACATCATCATTAGAGAATGCATTCAAGACTCAACTTTCATTTGGTAGAACAAGAGGGAGATCAAATTACAACAGAGCTAGAGGATGTTTTACACAAAGAGGAGAAAGAGAAAATACACAATTTGAAAGCAGAAGACCATCATCAAGCCCACGTTCTCATTCTACACCAACAAGAGGAAGGGGGAGAAACCATTCTCATAGTCATCATCAAGAAGAAAGGTATGATAAATCCGACATCCAAATAGATTTGGGTATTTTCCATCAAAAGGTAGAAAAAAACAATATGACATGAATAAGCAAAAGGCACACCTTAAAATGAAAACCATCCCAACAGTAGTGAAGAAAACACCATTTTGATAGCATGCAATGTAGCAAAAGCGAATTCCAAATAAGTATGGTTCCTAGATAGTGGTTGTAGTAATCACATGAGTGGAAGTAAGGAGATATTTGCAACAATGGATGATTCAATAATATCAGAAGTGGAATTAGCAAATGATCACCAAGTTCATGGGAAAAGGGTTAATTAACATAAGAACTGAGAAAGGTGAGGATAATCATATTTTAGATGTATATTATGTTCCTGGACTGTAATCGAATCTCATAAGAATTGGGCAACTAGTGCAAAAAGGATATAGAATACATTTTGAAAATAGTGAATGTGTGATTCTAGAGAAGAAACCAAGCAATATGCTCATTGCAAAAGTTGGAATGACAAAAAATAAGATGTTTCCACTTAGAATTCAAAGTGAACTATTCTTGGACCCACATGGATTTCAAAAGGGAGTTAGCTTTTAAATATTCAATCAAAAATGAATCTTGTCTATGGAATTTAATACTTAGACATTTAAACTTCAAGGGGTTACAATTGTTACATAAGAAAATAATGGTATATGTATTGCCACCAACAAATCCACTTAAGACAACATGTGAGAGTTGCATATTAGCAAAGTAACATAGGAAAACATTTCCAGTTGGGGAGTCTTATAGGGAAAAACATCCACTTGAGATATTCCATTCATATCTTTTTGGACCTATGCAAAGACCATTCATAAGTGGAAGACTTTCTTTCTTGACATTTCTTGATGATTTCAGCAGAAAAGTATGGGTTTATTTTTTGAAATACAAATCAAATGTATTTGTTTTATTTAAGGAGTTCAAGGAAAAAGTTGAGAAACAAAGTGGATACTATATCAAAACATTGAGAACCGGTCATGGTTGTGAATATACATCAAATGATTTTCATATTTTTTTCAAAGCAAATGACATAAGGAAACAATTTATAACAATGTATACTCCTCAAAAAAATGGAATGGAAGAGAAAAATAATAGAACAATTATGGAAATGGCACAAAGTATGATAAAAAAACAACAACTACAAAATGAGTATTGGGATGAAGCATTTTCATGCTTGGTATACATATTTAATATATGTCCAACAAAAGCACTGATAAATAAATACCCAGAAGATGATTGGAAGAAAAGGAAGCATAATATAACACACATGACAGTCTTTGGATGTGTAGCATACACATCGATACCTCAAGAGTTGAGAAAGAAACTAGATGATAGAGGAGATAAGTCCATATTTGTGAGATATAGTGAACAATCGAAGGATTATAAATTATACAATCCTATCACAAAGAAGTTGATAATAAGTTGTGATGATGAGTTTGTTGAAGAAGAAGCATGGGATGGAAGCATAGACAAGACAACTACAATTGTAGCTAGTGTTCCAGAAGAGAGTGAAGAGAATCAAACTCAAGTTCTGAATCCTACTACGCAAGAAAATGTTGCAAAGTCCATACTAGTTATGTATCTAATAGTTGCAATGACGATTATCATATAATTTTGTTTTGGAGTAGTAAAGTTTGTTGCATTTAACATGGATAAGGTTTATTCCTTACACCTTTATTGTGTTTGGAATGATTGAGATTTTTTTTTAATTATTATTTATTTTTTATTTAATAAAATAAAAATAATATAATAATAAATTAATTAATTAATTAACATATACAAATATAAAAAATAAATGTTATTTTATTAATTTTATTATACATCATAAATATATGTGTATTAATATTTTGACATAAAATAACATTATTTATAAATAAATAAATAGAACATAAATTGAAATTAAACAAAAAATGTACCTTTACATTATCATTAAATAAAAATTAATATGATTGTTGAATCACTACAAAAAAAAATAAGTAAGTTAACCAAAATTAATGAGGAATATTTATTATTTAGAAATGTTATGATTATCATCTTATGTCAAACCACATATAAATATGTTAATATAAATATGTTACTAGGAGGTTGCTAAGATATATATGTATAAAGATTTGTTTTAAAATAATAATATGTTTATTTTATGTGGTAAATAAATAATAAAAATGAGGTTTTCTTTGTGACACTAGTTGAAGATGAAAATCATTTTCTCTTAGAAAGTCTAACATATCTAAATCAGATCTCAATTTCAAAATATGTTTCACCCTACCAACCTCTCTACCTTTCTAACTCAAGAAAACTATGGTGATCTTGGAACACTTCTCCTAATGTTTTTCATTACAAAAATAAAATTCTAAAGAATTCTAAATAATCCCTTACCTTCTTAATGTTGAACACTTTCATAATGTTTGACACTTTATTTTCGTAAATGCATATGCATGTCACTAAATTTCATTAACTGCATACCACTATTATTGAGAGGCCGTATAAGCAACTTTGTTGCACTTGTTACTAAGTATCACTCAAAATTTCTTGGATAATTACATTAGCATAATTTTAAAAATTGTTTGGATAATTAAATTAGCATAATTTTAATTAGTGGTTGTAGNATGACCTCCCGATCTAGAATATTTCTAACTCCAGAGTTGAATCGACTCCTCAGGTTCCTCTTCGAAGCCAAATCAAATATACATAGGTCCCCTTTTCCTTATGTGTGCAAGTTTGCCAAACCCACGTGCTAATTTTTGCGTGCTCCCAAAACACTAGTTTAGGAGTAAGCCCCTTTGGTTTTAGCCCCTCCTTCATAAGTCCCTGGGCCATGTCACTGTGCTAACGTGCGATTGCGGGCACAGGAAAGAGTGGTTTCAAACCAACCCTCTTTTTTCCCCGCAATCCTTCTCGTGCTGCCACATATGCATTTACGAATACCGTGGTTCCAATTGTTGCCTACTCTGGAATTATTATCCTCCCCACAAGTTCTAGCCCCACAATCTTTCCCATCCATCGATCTCCAATCTCTCAGAGATTCCTCGCGATCAATGACTACTACGAATCTCCTCTATTTCCATCTACGCACGATCTTAGATCATTGTGATTTGTGGCCATGTAACTCCCCTCTAGATCAACTATTTTCGTTGATTTCGTCTTTCGAGCTTCGAGCATTTCGACTTTCAAACCTCTCTCACCTCTATATGGAAATATCCTGGAGTGGAAGATCTACTACCATATGGATTCTTGAATCTATGACCATGATCTCCTTCATGAGTCTGCCCTTCGGGAATCTCTATTCTCAACCTCCAAAAGCTCCCTTTGCTAAGCTCCTTCT
>JASDQU010237260.1:4056-16953 GCA_032191745.1 Picea mariana | reverse complement strand
TGAAGTAGGGGATTGGGTGTTTTTAAGACTACAACCATACAAACAGATGTCCCTCAAGCAATCCAAGAAGGATAATAAATTATCACCAAAGTACTATGGCCCTTATAAGGTGTTGCAAAAGATTGGTACTATGGCATACAAATTGGAGTTGCCTGCATCTTCACGAGTACACCCATTTTTCCATGTTTCATGCTTAAAGAAGGTTATAGGCGACAAGATTCGAGTTCAAACTATATTTCCAGAAATTTACAAGGAAGGAAAAATCATATTGGATCCTGAAGCAATCACTGACACAAGAATTCACCAGCTGAGGAATAGATCCATTTCAGAGTATCTCATTAAATGGAGGAAACTGTCGGCTGAAGATTCCACTTGGGAAGATGAGTCTTTTATACAGAAGCATCCAAATTTACTCAAGCATTGCGGACAACACTTGTCTCAAGGGGAGGGGCATGTTAACCCCTAATATTGGCTCACTACCCCTTAATTGGGGCATATTATATTAGTAATGTTATTTTATTTATGTCGGCTTTAGGCCATTAGTTGTAATTATACCTCCTAGTCTCCTATATATATACCAAGGTGACATTTTCATTTTGAATCATCTTGTACTTGAACATTTAAGTGGGGTAAAAGGAGGTTGCCCCATCAAAGAGGCTTATTATCTGAAATTATCTCTTTTTCAAGGCGTTGAGTACTTTTTCTGAGGTTTTTCTATGCTATATTGATATTTGGTTCTTAACATGCTACCATTGACAAAATTACAGAATTACTGCACGAGTATCAAGACTTATTTCCGACCAAGTTCACTGATATGAAAGGTATCAAAGGACCCATGGGAGAAATGAGAATACCTTTGAAACCATATGCGAAGCCAGTCAAGCAAATACCTTACAGATCGAACCCGAAGTATAAGGAAAAAGTGAAGATTGAGCTCGACATAATGCTGGAAGTAGGGATTATTGAACCTGTCGAGGAGTCGAAGTGGATCATCCATATGGTAGTACAAGACAAGAGGACAGGAAAGATCAGGATATGTGTGGACCTCAGAAATTTGAACGATGCCTGTTTGCATGACCCCTTCCCTACACCATTCACAGATGAAGTATTAGACAATGTGGGAGGCCAGGAGGTATATTCGTTTACAGACGGGTTTTCAGGATACCATCAGATCCGGATTGCCAAGGAGGACCACCACAAGCCCACATTTTCCACATAATGGGGATCCTACCAATACACAGTGATGCCATTTGGACTGAAGAATGCCCCAACCATCTTTTCTAGGGTGGTGGTCGAAGCGTTCAAAGAATTTTTGCATAAGTTTTTAGAAGCCTATTTTGATGACTGGACTAATTTTAGTTTGTTGAAAAATCATGTTGAATGTCTAAGGCTAATGTTGGATAAATGCAGGCAATGTCAAATTGCTTTGAATTTGAATAAGTGCATCTTCTTCTCACCATTTGGAGTATTATTAGGTCATATTGTATGCAAGCAAGGATTTTTGGTGGATCCATCAAAAATTGCAATTATAGTTGATTTACCACCTCCTACCTCAGTCAAACAACTGCACACTGCGCTAGGACATACTAGCTATTACAGGAAATTTATTAAAGGATATGCTCAGATTACTGCACCAATGGAGATGTTATTAAAGAAAGACTGTCAGTTTGGTTGGACAGAAGAATGCCAATAGAGCTTCGATACACTGAAACTAAAGATGGTGACTGCGCCTATTCTGGTCTTTCCAGATTGGAGCAAGGAATTTCATGTGCATGTTGATGCATCTTCCATTGCATTAGGAGCAGTACTAGCACAACCTAGAGAAGGGGACATTGATCAACCATTAGCATTTTCCAGTAGAAAGCTATCTACAACTGAAATCAATTACACTACTATAGAGAGAGAAGGATTAGCCATGGTGTATGTGCTGCAAAAATTCCTCCATTAGTTACTAGGAGGACACTTTAAAATGTTTATTGATCACTCTATGATGAAGTATCTGGTCAACAAGCTAGTATTGGGGGGGCAAAAATGTCGATGGCTTCTCCTGTTTCAAGAATATGATTTTGAGATCATATTTAAGCCAGGAAGAATGAACAAGGGACCTGACCATATGTCAAGGTTGGAACATGGTGAAGAACCCACCAGTATGGAGGATACACTACCATATGCATATTTTCTCACCATCAGGAAGATGGATGACCACTTCGCAAACATAGTCCAATTCCTGTCAACAGGAATGGCTCCAAGTGAGTATACAATTTCCCATAAGAAACAACTAGTGGTGCATGGTGCATACTTTTCACTAATAGTTGGTTAGCTATATAAGATGGGACCTAATGAGATACTAAGAAGATGTGTGATGGAGGCAGAGCATCCATTGATCCTCGTAGAAACTCATGAAGGCATCACAAGAGTACATTATGCAGGCAAAGAAACTGTGGAGAAGGTTCTACGAGTTGGTCTTTGGTGGTCTACTTTACACAAAGATGCTAAAGAGTATACTAGAGCCTGTGATGTATGCCAGAGAGTTGGAAAACCATCTCAAATGCCACTAGAACCACAAATGACCCTACAAGCATTTGAAAAATGGGCCATTGACTTCATGGGACCTATAAACCCACCAGGAAAGCGCACAGGAGAAAGGTATATTATCACTGCGACATAATACCTGACTAGATGGGCCGAAGCAAGAGCAGTCAAGGACTGTAGTGTAACTACAGTCGCACATTTTATATTTGATGACATAATAACTAGGTTTGGATGCCCTAAGACCCTGATGAGCAATCAAGGCACTCATTTCATCAACAAGACAATTGAGGCCCTGACTGAAGAATTTGCAATCCACCACCAGAAGAGTACACCTTACCATCCACAAGCAAACGAAATGGTTGAATCATTCCATAGAATCTTGGAGACAGCATTGACAAAGATTTGCAGTGTGAACAGGGATGATTGGGATTTAAGAGTACCAACAGTACTCTGGGCTTATAGAACAACTTGTAAGAAATTAACAACGCAAAACCCTTTCAAGTTGGTTTATGGTCTTGAAGTTGTTTTCTTGATGGAGTACTTGGTACTGAGCTTAATAATTGCTGCATTTATAGACATGGATTACACTAGCGTTGTTTGTGAGAGGCTTGTCGAGCTGGTTGAACTCAAGGAAGACATATTTATGGCAGGATTCTATCAACAGGTACAAAAGGAAAGAGAGAAGGCCTATCATGATAGACACATCAAGAAGAAAGCATTTAAGCAAGGTGATTTAGTATTGGTGTATGACAATAAATTTATAAGACATCCAGGGAAGTTCAGAATGCATTGGCTTGGACCATATGAGGTCGCCTATGTTATAGAAGGAGGAGCTATGCAACTGAAGACATTGAAGGGAGAATGGAAAGAGTAATTAGTAAATGGGAGTCGACTGAAGTTGTACTATGACAACTAGCTGCCTTGCAGCTCGTAGTAAAAGAAAAGGAGAAAAGGTTCTAGGTACCAGGTGCAGTTGAAACTGCGTACCAGACACAGAAAAGATAGTCTGCACAAGGATGGGAAGAAGACATGGAGCAAAAAGAAAAGGCTGCACTTCGCAGTCAAAAATTGAGGTGACATGGATGGATCAGAACTTAAGTGCCTCAGGATGAGTCACAGGTGAGTGTTGGAGGCCTGTTGGCCCTTAGTTATGGAAGAAAGCAAAGATCGAGGAAGAAAAGGTCAAACATGAACTACGTGGGAGACACAGTGACTGTTTATGGGTCGAAGTAAGCAAAATAATAGAAAAGATGGAGCGAAGCACGAAAAAGCAAGCCGTTGAAAGAGGAGATTAGGGATGATAGATCAACAAGAGAAAAGAATCATAGACAACTCAATAAGAAGAGAAAGCCATGATTGGATGCTTTGGAGAACCGCGTGAGAATGGAGGAAAGATAGGTTGGCAAAGCCTTGAAAATGCGGGTCAAGTTAACCTAGGGTTTTAGACACCTAGGGTTTTGGGTAATTAGGGTTTTGACACCTAGGTTTCAACCTAAGGTTGTCGGTGAGGGACTATAATGTATAAATAGAGTTCAAGAGGACCTAGGTCAGGTCGGTACTAGAGTTGGGTACTGATGTTGATTTTTGTTGGTTGAGAGATTATTGTATTGTGAGAGAGAGAAGTGTTGAGAGGGAGATCCTTCTGGTATTGTAAGATCTTCAGCTGGGTGCGAAGATCAAGTCCTGTAGATGGGTGCGCAGGAAGGTGGGAGATAGAGAGAAGAAGAGAGAGGAGATATGTTTCCCAAGAGCACAGATCATAACTGTAAGCTTGACCTTAATATATTATAAGCACAGTTCTGTCGATGTAGCCCTAGAGAGAGGGTGAACCAAATATATTTTGTGTTGTATGTGTGATTGATGTCTGGATCTTTGTCATTGTTATACTATTATTTGCATTATTGTGTTAGATCAGATGTATAGCTACATAGAATAGATATAGCTGATAAGAGATATATGAATGCTGCATTATTATTGTATTAGTTCCACTTGATATTTCCCTGGTTGTAGACACCTTTGTCCTGCAACCCCCCTCTTAGCTTCTTCGGGTGAGACTTCATCTGCTTTGCAGGTGTTGCTGAAAGGGCCAGTAGCTAGGGCTTGTTGGTGCGCTCTTGGTGTGAACCCTGGGTCTTCCCCTGTGCCAACAACTATCATCCACAATTTTGATCACTTCAAAGTCTTTTATACTGCACACCCCATCTATATTCATAGGTATCCCTATCAATCGCCCAATTGGTACTATCTTGTGTTGGTTTGCCAATATTAACTGAATGGGAGACCATATTAACTTGGTTGTCCTCATCATTTCCCATGTTTTCTTTGGTAACACATTTACATCGGAACCCAAGTCTAAAATGACATTGTCCACATCATGTTCCCCAATCTGCGCACTTATTCTAAACTCTCCATTGGTCCTCTTTTCCCATAGTACCTGATTCACTACCCTCTGTGCGGTAGGGATTTCCCTTTATTATGCATAATTATCAATCATTTCACATAGTGCATTCAACACAGTTTCATATTTCATTAATTATACGCAACTTCTCAGGAACTCTCTTAGAGTACTCACCTTCTCAAGCGTCTTTTCTGGTATAGTACAATCACAGATTGGGGTCATGTCAACCACAGGAGGCGCATATGATGTTAATGCTACCCAATTTAGTCCTAGTATATATTTTATTTTCCTATGATACATATCCTTTTATTTCTAAGGGCCAAATGTCAACATAGGTATTGTTGATTTCCTCACCCATTGCTCAACCTTCCTCCCTACATTCATTGCATCAACCCTTTTTCTAGCTCCCCCGTGAGTGACAACTACTATTCTAGGTCCTTCCTTGTGTTTCTTGGTTGATATATTTTGTATGTTCTGATTTGGGTTATGGTTCTAATTCCCTCTTGCTTTCCACTTCACAAGTAGTTGAGGACAGTCTTCTATTGCATGATCTAGTGCTCTACAATATGTGTAGGTTGTACAAGGATTCAAGAATTCATGAGCTAAGTGCCCTAGTTGATTACAATTGTAGTACATTATTGGTCCTCTACCTCCTTTGCCAAGATTCCCTCTTCCTCAACCTCTGCCAAATCCTCCTCGTCTTCCTAGAATAAATCCTCTCTGATTATGATACCTTGTACCACCTCCTTATATCATAGAATTCTCCTCCTTAATCCTATACATATCTGAAGTGCGCTCTCTCATCAAATCAAATGTGTGACAATCCTTCTCTTCGTGCTCAACTGACTTGCAAAAGTTACAAAATAAATTCCTTGGCGTACTCAGGTATTTCTGCAACAATGGACAATCAGGTGGATGATGGCCCCAATGTTTACATATTTCATAGTAACCTCCTTCTCATAATGGATTTGGTGCTCCAGTCGTCAAATACTACACAAAAGCGGGGCATTCATCCTTATTGTGGCCTTCAGTCCTACACTTGGTACACCAGACTTGTTCCCGCTTCTCCTTCCTTTTTGTAAGATCTACTAATTGAATGGTCAAGGAATATTACTTTGTCTAAACTTGCATCATCCCCCCATCGTCTCCTACAAGATATTCTTCCAATTTCATCGTAATCTCCAAGGATTTAGGATGCAACATAACCTTCTGTTGCACCAATAGGCAGTGAATGTGTGGAAATAGTCCTGTAATAAACAATTCTTGGTGTTGTTGATAAGGAATTTGGAATGTCCACCTACCCACCACATATTTAAATATTTGATCATAGTCCTAAACTGATTCAGTCTGCACCTATATGATTTCCTTCAAATTTGTAATGTACTACGACTCATATTTTGGCTTCTTGAACTCTTTCAACAATTCTTGTCTAATTTCTGCTAAAGTCCTCGCTTGTCCTGTAGGTGTAGTACTTTGCATTTTCATATACTAGACCAATGTGTGGCCTATAAATATTGTTTCCAAATACACAATATTGGTAGCCTCATCTTAGACAGTCTTCACAACCCAAATTGTTTCACATACAAATAGATGTTGTTCTGGGTCCTCCAAGCCAACTCCCTCGAACTTAGGAAGTCTCAATGTGTTGTCTAACCCTGCCATGGTGTTTTGTGTATTACCTCCCCCTGATGTAGTTCGTTGAATATGACTCAACACAGTGCTTCCATTGATCTAGTTACCACTATTATGGCTTCCTATGCTAACTGTAAGTGATTTTGACAAATCTTCAAATGTTATCTCAGATCTAGGTGATGCACACGGGGTCGTGGAATCGATACAGGATATAGTCCGAGTAGGAATTAATGGCTCTTATATTATAGGATTGAACTAATAATCCTCTTCCTCTTCTTCTATGTGCAGTATTTCTACGATATAGACTACTGTGCACGATTCTCTCCTCTCATACCCACTTCACGACTCTCCTTTCTCATCCCCAGTCTTCAACCTCTTGTACCTTCTTCTGCTGCGTAATACTCCAAAATTGTATTCTTCCTCTGATATACCTTCCTCATTTCTCTGCATCCTCAATCCCTCCCTTCCTTATTCATTTCTTTCTTCATTATTTCCTACCTTTAGACTATCCCCTGGTAAGCCCCTAGTTCCCCTATGTGTGCGTAGGCCCTTAACAATCAGATTCCACTGTCATCACACATTTGTCACACAACAACATCTTTATCCAGGTACCCAATGCTTTCATAAACCTTCCATGCAGACACTTAAAGAAATCCCTCTTTACAACACTATATTACTGAGTACAATCTACTACAAATTCTGTAATATAACCCCCCAATATGTTGTTCAACCAGAAATCAACTGCGCGGGAAGTCTTATTAATTACAAAATTCAATTGTCTTACTAACTCAGGAGTCCAATTTCTTGGCGCTGCAGTATGGTATCAACCAATATTCTCCACTAATATTTCTAACCATTCAGTCAAAATAATCAAAAATTCGCCAAAGAAAATATCATGGAGCTTTGTGAACACATACCTTTGGAACCATTGTTCGTCGCTCATTTGAGGATTTCTATTCTCTTTCTGGGAAAATTAGCATTCCTTCCTTTCCAACCATTCAATGATATCTTTCTTAGTCGGCCTCCAAAACATTCCCTCAATCATAGATTCCAGGTCTTGACAATGGAACCATTTGTTAGCGCATAGTTGTAAGACCCTAGGTTCAAGTTATATAACCAACAAAACCCTTTAGATACCGGCCCTTTCGGCATAACCTACATGCAAGTGAAGTCTCACCTGAGGTATCTATTGGGACTGAAGGAACAAAGTTTCTACAGGGATGAGGCGATGTGAGGTCATCGACATGTTCATTGATACTTCTGTACCATGTGTGTAATATTCTATGTCTCTTATTCCTTGATTAATTGGAAAACTCAATTATACAACACCATTATAACGTAGACCGCGACATATACCATTCACTAGAACATTTATAATTACTCTACATCACTCAGAGCTAGATGTAATCATGCATAAATAGAACATCCATGAACAATAAAATAAAAAGACACATTCAGACATAGGATTTCACGTGGTTCACCCAATCCTTGAGCTACGTCCACAATGACTGGATTCTTTATTATTCTTCATGCAATTCATCTTAGGCTTGCACACTACACCATAATATATACATCATGATATCATTTCACATCCTTCATATTTGTTCTACAATGCAAGCCTGTCTCTGCAAAAATCTCCCCTAAACCTTCAAACATAGAATCTCTCTCATTCTCAGCCTATTCTCCCAGCAACAACCACCTATTCTTCCCAACCCATTACATATTTATACACATATTTTAGGGCTCAAAACCATACTAGCTTATCCAAAAACCCTATGATAACTCATTATGATCCATTAGAACTCACGACAACACATAGTTCATGTGTTCTTTTTCTGCCTTCGTGCCTGCATGTTGCTTTTCCATCCTTTTCGCCCGCATGCTGATTTTCCTTCCTTTTCGTCTGCATGTTGCTTTTCCTAATTTAATTCCTTGATTTATTTCCTTTCTTAATCTTATTATGAATTTCCAAATGTGCTTTTACTGCACAATTTTTTCTTGAATGCACCTTTATTGTGCACTCTGATCATGAATGCACCTTTACTTCGCATCTCCTCCACTCTTAGGATATTTCTCAAAATTGCACCCAAAATGCCTGGCCAACACTGTAATATTCCTATAGGCTCAGAATCCCTCTTGATTCCTTCCATATCTATGCATTGAATCCTCATGACTTCCTCTTAATCCCTTTCTAGATAACCTACCCACGGGGCTTACAAAATTTTGTTGAGTTCTAATTGCATTTCATTTTAACTATTTGTGCTTGTAGGCCTAATAACTGGCTTCACTTGTTGTTGTTGAACAATGTACTTATGCATTCCTACCAGTTGTTAGCCTTGAAATTTATTCCTATGTGACTCAAAACCTTTATCCCTGGAGGAGACATTCCCACGAGTGTCTGTATCGTGTACATGCTTCCTTGCATTGAACATAGGCATGTTTCTTGCGCTTAGGAACTAGTTTGCTTGCTTGTGACACTTATTTCCTCCACTATACTATTGAATTATGTTTTTCCTTTTCAGGCTTTAATAATATGAAAAAGACAAAAAAATGAAAAAACCAAAAAGAGGGGGAAAGAATCTATCTATTTTGTTGGCAACAATCTTGTCACCCTTGAACAAAGCATAATATTGATTCAATGTATCAATTATATTTTGGGTTTATTATAGATTTAATATAATTTTTCTCATTGTTGATAATAATATCCTCCGATTGGTTATTCGTCCAACCATATGGAGTGTTTTTGGATGGCTCCTTTATCACAAATGTATCTTAGTTTATAATCCATCCTGCCTAAGTCACATAATATGTCGTGTTTTTGTTCAAGGGAAGTTTCATCCTGAGTTGGCCATTCTGTAGTAAGTCTTTGACCTTTCAAGTCATCCTTCCCAAGTCTTTCAAGTACATCTCATTATGATAAGTATATATGTCTCTTACTCATGATATTATAGAAGGTCCCTATTGACTTCTTTCTAGTGGGTCTTATCATATCAATTATGACACATTGCTCTGAGAGTATGACCTAGAGTTTCACCCTAGGCCTATCTCCATCATTGATAGGTGACCTTGTGCTCAACAGATGACAAACCATCATTGGTCGTTGACTAAGAAGTTTTCCATGTGTTTGACATCAACAATAATCATCACACATAGGGATTCATGTTGTACCTTGGTTTCCATTTGACCCCATTGGTGAATTCCTCGTATTTTTCAGTAGTATTCATTATTGGATAGTATTCAGAGAGTATCTATCGTTTACTGTTCCATATGGTGAATGATAGAGTCGTACCTTGATGTGGTACTTACAATCTATCCATATGATTCCTTCCAAATCTTTGGACTTCTAATACCCCTTGTGTTGGATGGTGGAGGATTCCTTAATGCCTTCCTTCCAACGAGTATCTTCCTATCGAATTCATCACATATTTCTCTGGGACAGGGATATAGATTCATGTTTGGTACCTTGAGGCTTAGAGTCATCAGTGGTAGGTTTGTTGGAAATGTTTAACATGTAGCATATGCTTGTCATTGATGGAAAGTACAGCAATAAAGATGGCATGAGTACAGGAAGAATGTAATAGACGGGCACCAGAAGTATTTTGGGAAGACGCTGCAGAGCAACCTCGATAAGATTAGAAGAGATAGTGCAGAGGATGTTTGGTATGTTTTACACGCATCGTATGCTTGTCATTGATGGCAAGTACAACAATGATGATGGCTTGAGTACACCAGTGATGATCAGCAGTGCAATGATATTCAGGAAGACCAGCAACACAACAATTGTCTAAACGCAACAATCCTCAGTCGTCAAATCGAGGATTGATCTAAACTGTTGATCAGGAATGATGAAGTCCTGTAAAGTTTGTGCATCATTTCTGATCGTTGGATTCCATCCAAAATTCCTACAGAATGAGGGTCGTCAGATCTGAATATAGACAAGAAGAGCACGTTGAAGAGGAGGATAGATCTCAGGTGTTAGATATGAGCGTAGGGTCCGACCACCGTTGGATCGAGGAGAACCTGCACGATCTTTAAAGTGCAAGGAGTAGAGGGCTCACAAAATCCCGAAAGCAGGAGGACCGTCCATCTCAGGGGTTATGTGGATCGTTGATCCGACTCCCTGTCGGAGTTTCGGGGATCGAGAGTTGGAGATGACAAGTAATATCATCCATAGAAATCTTGAGTTCACGATATGAAAAATCACGAGGTAATATGAGCCGTCAAATCAAGATGTGATCTGGACCATCAATCCGACTCACGTCAGCATACCACGTCAGCTAGGAACACGTGGCATAACCAGGTAATGACAAGTGTCAGACTAACTCAACATGCCAAGCACATGTAAGTCACGAATCAGGGTGACACATGGCAGTTATTTAACACATGTGACGTCATTATACTTACACCATGTCGGAGTTTTGAGGATCGTGTGTTGGAGATGTCAAAGAAACAATGCAACAAGAATGTCGATTTCACGATATGCGGAATTGCGATTCAATCGCAGTCGTTGAATCAAGCTCAGATCTGGACCGTTGATTACAGTCCGTGTTGGAATTTCACGGATCGAGTGTTGAACATGTCAAAGGTTATTAACATCAGGAATCCCGATTTCGCGATATGCGAAATCACGTCTTGATCGCAGCCATTGAATCATGATTGAATCTGGTCCGTTAAATCCAAGTCCTTTTGGGAATTCGAGGATCGAGAGTTGGAGATGTCAAGGAATGTTAACATCAAGAATTTCGATATCACGATATGAGAAATCGCGAAATGATCTGAGCCGTCAAATCAAGTGTTGATCAGGACCGTTGATCCCACGCCATTTCAGGGTATCGGGGATCACGATTTGGAGAGGCAAAGAACCCAATGCATCAAGAATGTCGATTTCGTGATATGAAAAATCACGATTTAATCATAGCCATTGAATAGAGATCAGATGTGGACTATTGATCAAACTCCATATCGGAGTTTCGCGAATCGTGACATAGAGAGGCAAAGAACCCAATGCATCAAGAATGCCGAAATCGCGAAATCGTGATTCAATCATAGCCGTTGAATCAAGATTAGATCTGGACCATGGAATCAAAGGACATGTGGCAAGTGATCGAATTTTCGCTGACTTGGGGTCAACGGAGCATATTGTTGAAAATCATGAAATGAGAAATCGCGAAAGCACTTTTTTGCATAGGCGCTTGGTTATGACCATAGTCATATTGGGGAAGGAGCCAGTACAGAAAAGTTCTACATCGGAATTTCGTAGATCAAGATTTTTAAGTGACAAGAACATTGAATATCAGGAGTGTCAAAATCGCGATATGCGAAATCACGGAATGATATGAACCGTCAGATCAAGTGTTGATTGGAGGGCTACCGTTGCACAACATAGTGAAACTGCTAGAAACCATTGATGGCGTTTGCCAGAGAATTCAAAGAGACCTCTGTGTAATCGCTAGAGGAGATGAAGAGTCTCCAAGCTTCATCCAATGAAGGAAGACTATTCTTAGAATGGATTGACAGATGGATGAGTGTTGAAGCCTGTAGCTGAAACAGAAAGGGTGAGCTCTACTGTAACAGAGAAGACGAAGAGTCTCAACTACCAGAGAGAAAAAGGAATCTTGGCTTAACACCTAGTGATGATAGACACAGGGGTTGAACTGCTAGAGAAGTTGAAGAGTCATGATGATGATCACGTAGAGCACTTGAGATGTGGAGGAGATTGGTGCGGTATGAGCATGCAGAGGAATGGCGAATATTGCATGCACAAGATGCACAGAAGTTGTATATATACACGGTGCAGAGAAGAGAAGGGGTGGCCGTTGCTGTTGGAGTTTTTGTGGTCGCTGTGTAGAAGGATTGAAGTGTGAGCAAGGAGGCGGAGCGCAGGAGTAGAAATACACAGTATAAGAAGGTTGCATTGAAAGGACATGGTGTAGAGAGTATAAATGGCAGAAGAACATACAACGCAATTCATGTGTGCAAAAAGGCAGTGAGGCAGACAAAGCGACAAAATGCAACAGAATAGTGATGAGTCTGGTAAGCCATTGTTGAACATTATACGACTTTAATAAGTTTCAGTAGCAAAGATTTATATTTCAGGGTGGAAGGGAGGTGCTAGGGAGGACTGTTGTCCTCATAGGTTCAAGTGGGTTCTTGAACACAGGGAGTTGTAGCTTCCATCTGGTTGCAGCCAGAGAAACCAGGGTGGTAGGGTGGTGCAAGGGAGAACTCTTGTTCTCTGTTATACAGGTTGGTGCCTGTATGATTGGAAGTTGGTGCTTCCATCCAGTTGGTGTTGGAAACACTCAGGGAGTTGGTGCTTCCTTCTAGTTGGTGCT
>JASDQU010237256.1:42963-53631 GCA_032191745.1 Picea mariana | reverse complement strand
AGTGGGTATGTATATTATGTATCATTTATTGATGATTATTCTCATAAGACCTGGTTGTATCTCTTGAAATCTAAAGATGAAGTGTTCAACAAATTCAAGGAATTCAAAGCCTTGATAGAGAATCTTTCCGAAAGAAAGATCAAAATACTCAGGTTAGATAATGGAGGAGAATACACCTCATAGTGATTCGTTATCATTACATCCGTGACATGGTGCAGAGAGGAGCCTTAAAGCTCCAGTATGTTAGCACAGATGAACAGGTTGCTGATGTGTTGACCAAGCCTCTATCTCGTGTAAAGTTTGAGAACTTTCAAGATAATCTTGGTATAGTCCGAAAGGACCTTCCTTGAAAGGGGGAGTAGTTGTTGTGATGAGACATCTCTTACTTCCGACTTCATTGCTGTGACGTAAAGCAAGACGATGTGATGAGATTAGTACTGTGCTTCCGGCTTGACAGCTGTGACGTAAGGCCAGTCTAGTATCTTGCTTCCAGCTCGAGTGTTGTGACGTAAAGCAAGACGTTGAGATGAGACTAGTACTGTGCTTCCAGCTTGAGAAGCTGTGATGTAAAGCCAGTCTAGTATCTTGCTTCTAGCTTGAGTGCTGTGATGTAAAGCAAGACGTTGAGATGAGACTAGTACCGTGCTTCCAGCTTGAGAAGCTGTGACGTAAAGCCAGTCTAGTATCTTGCTTTCAGCTTGAGTGCTGTGATGTAAAGCAAGACGTTGAGATGAGACTAGTACTGTGCTTCCAGCTTGAGAAGCTGTGACGTAAAGCCAGTCTAGTATCTTGCTTCCAGCTTGATCGCTGTGACGTAAAGAAAGACGAGTACTGAGCTTCCAGCTTGACAACTGTGATGTAAAGCTAGTCCTGTATTATGATGAGCCAGCCTCGTGTTGTGATAATGATGATGTATTAGTTTTATACTAATACATATTGATGCAAATGATGATTGCATTCCTTTGAGAATGACGATGCTGTCGATGAAGAAAACTTTCGATGATTTATAGATACGCCAGTCAGTGTTCCAAGATGATATTGATGATGCTGTCCTCTTGATGCTGTTGATGATAAAGGCCTCTCTCTCGTCTGATGCTGCTGTAGAATACCCTTCTTGTTAAGGGGGAGCATTGAAATAATGTAACTGCAAAGTGTATTCTTATTATTATTTGATATATTATTCATTGGATCAATCCCCATTGTGGATTGATCATGCCGGCTATTGTAAAAGGACCAAATCCCCTTTTGCGGATTGGTCATAATGTAATTGTAATAGGCAGAAAGAGAAGTCAGCCCCAGAATATATCAAAGAGGCCCCGAAATATAATAAAGGTGGTTATAACCATCCAGGAGAAGAAGTTGGCGCTGCCAGTGAAAGGACACTCCCACACGTGCTAGTCTTGTATAAATAAGGAGGCTAGCGCCTCACTTAGACACACACTCACTTGTTCATTGAGAGACAAGTTTTGGAGCTGCAGTTGGAGAAGAGAGAGAGAGAGAGGCACATCTTTGGGAGAGGACATACTGTACTTGTTTGAGTTATCTCTTGGCATTGTATTGGCTATCTATAATGGCTTAAACATTAACAGAATTTGCTTTCAGTAGTGGAGTTTGAGAACCAGCAAGTCCTCATCAAACTGAAGGAATTTAGTCCCAAATATAGCTCAATTAATAGGGGTTAGAGAAGGTAATTTGTACAGGTTGTAGGGTGAACTTGTTCAAAGCCTTGATGCATAATAGTGACAACTTGTGCGAGTTGTGGCACAAGAGGATGGGGCACTTTCATCATAGGGCGTTGCCTATTTTGAGGGAGATAGTCACAGGTCCTCCACAATTCAATATTGAGTATCATGGTGTATGTAGAGGGTGCTTGCTTGGAAAGCATGCCAAGGCTGCTTTCCCAATCTACGAGTATTCTGATGTTTGTAGACCGATGTCAGTAGCTTCAATAACAAGAAGCATGCATTATGTTTCCTTTAGTAATGATTTCCCTTGCAAGACTTGGATCTACTTCTTAAAGACCCCAAGGATGAGGTCTTTTGTGGGTTTTAGGAGTTCAAACCTCTACTTGAAAAACAAACACAGAAAAAGATCAAAGTCTTGAGATCAGACAATGGGGGAGAGTATACCTCCAAGGAGTTTGAGGGTTTCTGCAAGGAGGCAGGAATCAAGAGGGAGTTAATTGTTCCATACAACCCACAACAGAATGGGGTTGTAGATGAGAAGAATCAATACATCATAGGGGTTGCTAAGGCCATGATACATGACCAGTGTTTGCCCATGTTTCTTTGGGCAAAGGCATGTAACACAACACTAGAGGACAAGACACCAAAGGAGACATTCATTGGTGTGAATCCATAAGTGAGTCATCTTCGCATCTTTGGTTGTCTAGTTTATATCCATGTATAGGTAGAAAAGAGGACCAAGATAGAGCCCTCCAGCGGGAAAGGTTCATTTGTGAGTTACAATGAGACTTCAAAGGCTTACAAGGTCTTCATTCTAGAGCAAAGGAAGACAATAGTGAGTTGAGATGTAAAGTTTGAGGAATAGTTTGCATCTAGGAAGTCCAATGAGCCTAAACAAAAGATGAGCAAGAAGCTTCGAAGGTTGAGTCGGGGTCACCAATGATTTTCAGGTTAGTACGATAGCCTTCACATGAAGAGAAGGAGACAGGAGCCCCTTCCACTTTTGTCAGGAGACCTCGATGGTTTTCTTTGTAATGTTCCCAAGCCAATATGCAAGGAACATCACGGTTTTGGGTGTCTTTTTACNCGTGATGTTCCTTGCATATTGGCTTGGGAACATCACGGTTTTGGGTGTCTTTTTAAACTTTTGTTGGATGTGGTATTTCGTCAAACACTTTGCTGATCTACTTGTTTACATGTGTTTACTTGCAAGACAACCTCTTGATTTCGGCCTTAGGGTTTAGTTGATGATTTAGATGTGTGTTGCAACAATAAACAAGAGACATCGTAATGGAACATACCTCAACCATATGCAAGATCAACAATATGATAGACAAGCCAAAATACTGCAGATCTGATTTTATTCATAAATAGAAGAACTTGCTACAAGGAGGAGGCCGATCTGGAATGCTCAACAGATGGCTCCAATAAAGACAATAGAAGCTGCTACAAAATGCTCCAAAAGAAGACTACAATAAGCCTCCAAAGGCTGAATATACCATGAATACCAATACAAGAACGATCTGGCCATATGAAGTGTCAATCCCCAAGCTGGAAGATGCCACGCCCTGCTGAAACCCTGAAGACCCTCAATAATTCAGCCCTACTGTCAAAGACCTCCAAATGCTACGCTGAAGATGCCGAACTATAGATCGGGATGAGTGGAATCCCCTCCTGAAATATCAAACCGAAATACCAAGGGAAACTCCTCCAAATGCTAAATCCTCCAATTGAGTTGCGTCCTCCTAAAATTGCCAAACCCTAGAATTTCGGCCCTGATGAAGGAGGCCTCCAAATGCCCTAAAACTTTTTAGAAAGATAGATTGGGACACTGCAAGTCACTAGGTGAAGTCTCGGGGTTAGATCTGAGGTATAACCTCCTCAAACGGGATATATCTGAATCTCAAAGTTGCCCTCCTTCTCTTCAATTCGTCCAATGCATCCAATAAATCAAATGGCACATAAAACTCCTTTGGAATGCACTAGATCTAATGGCCACGCCCCTGCAATGAAAACCCAGGTGCTAGAATCTATCAAAGCCCTTCCAATCCCTTGGAACAAACTTCCCTCAAAGAAGGGTGCGCCCCCCTTGCTGGAAACCCCCAATGGTGCGCCCCCCTTCACTTCCTGTGCCTGTGGCTGGTGTAGAACCCTCGTGCATTGATGTAGATCCGAACTAGAATGGTGTGGAGGAGTATTGCATCCCCGAGACCAAGCTTGGGACAAGCTAGGTGGAATCTTTCACCACCGAATCGTCCTCTAGGGTTTGTTGAGTCAAAACCCTCAAAACCCCCAAGAGATGGGCCCTCTAGCTAGAAGCCAGATATCAAAATGATAAACATACATGAATGAATGAGTAGAGGCCCTTGACTTTCCTTTATACTTTTTGCTCCCCTTGTCCCTCCAAAGTGACTTTCATTTTATTAATATTTAATTAATTAATTAAATCACTTTAATTAATTAATTAACCTTTTTACCTCTGAAAAACACCTTATCTCTCCTTGTGGCTTCCCTGGCCACTGAAAGTCACTTCTCGCCATCCTATCCTGTAGTGTTGTTCCTCCCGATTCCAATGAGCTATTACTCTAGGAGGTTCCTCCAAGTATAGTGCCCAAAATGACCTCTTCAGTGAATTTAATTGACTTGTAGCCAAAAATACTCAAAACCTTGGAAATCGTCGGAATGCCACGGAACCAAAGCCAATCTGTGCAGAATGGCTCATAATGATGAAATAGGATGAGTAATGCAAGCTGGATCCCACAATGCCTTTCAATAACCCCTGTACTCGCTATAACATCCATCTGGCTACTCTGGTCATCATAAACCTCTGCACTGTGATGATGTCCCAAAGTGGGGACATTACATTCTTAGACATTGAGGGATGGTCAAGAGCTTATTGAGACTCCTAGGAGTAGATTCAGGGAGAGTATACCTCTGAAGAAGTTTCCAGACTATATGGCATCGATGAACAACATTCTAGATTTTGAGCCTTCTAGTTTTCAGGAGACAATAGACCAACATGTATGGTGGGATGCCATGGTGGAGTACAACTCCATCAGGAAGAATGGTGTTTGGGACATAGTTCCAAGATTGGAGGGGAAGTCAGTTGTGAGTTCTAGGTGCCTCTACAAGATCAAGCACGTTGTAGATGGTAGCATTGAGAAGTTCAAAGAGAGGTTTGTGGCAAGAGGGTTCTCCCAGAGAGAGGGATTGGACTACGAGGAGACATTTGCTCCAGTCGCCAAGTACACTTCTATTAGAGAGGTTATGTTGTTGGTTTCATTTATGGGATGGAGGATACATCGGATGGATGTGAAAACAACTTTCCTTAATGGGATCATTGAGGAAAAAGTGTACATAGAGCAACCTTAGGGCTTTGATGTAAGTGGGAAGGAGTCCTTTGTGTGCAGGCTTAAGAAATCCTTGTATGGACTCAAGCAGACACTGAGAGCATGGCATTCCAGGATTGATGGATACCTATAGAGTATGGGCTTCACCAAAAGCAAAGCAGATTCTAACTTATATTACGTATTTGTTCAGAACGATCTGCTCATTTTGGTGCTATATATAGATGACTTGTTTTTGACAGATGTAGAGAAGCTCATTGTAGGGTGCAAATAAGACACGACAACTGAGTTCGAGATGAAGGACATCAGCCTAATGCATTACTTCTTGGGTTTGGAGCTTTGGTAGAGACCAAGATAAATATTGCTTGGGCAACGTAAGTATGCATTTTAGATCTTGAAGAGTTTTCAGAAGGAGGACTGCAAAACTATGGCCACACACCCATGATCACTAATATGAAGAAGGTGACAACTTCAGATTTAAAGTTGGTGGATCCCACGTTGCATGAAGAACTAATTGGTTCTTTGATGTATTTGGTCAACACCTGGCCAGATATATGTTTTGTAGTGAACACCTTGAGTTGGTTCATGGTGGATCCAAGGGAGGAGCATTGGGTAGCAACAAAACATGTGCTTAGGTATTTGAAGGGCATATTGGAGTGTGGTTTGAAATATTTTGGAGATGGTGAAGTGAAGTTGCAAGGGTATACTGACTCAAATGGTAAAGTGAAGTTGCATCACTGAGAGTTGAAGACAAATTGGATGGATCATCCAACTTCCTATCTTGGAAAGCAAGAGTAACTTTGGCGTTAAAGGAGTATGACCTTTGGGAGTTAGTGGACAAAGTAGTTGCTCCACTGACAAATTCGACAGCTTTGGTAACTTAGGAGAAGGAGATCAAAGTTGAGAGGGTTCTCTTCTGCTATCCAAGAAGAAGACAACCAAAGAGATGTTTGATGCCTTGGTAGGTTTATTTCAGAGCACTAACATGAATAGGAAGATGGTCTTAAGAAATGAACTCAAGTCGGTGCAGATGTCTAGATCTGACAATGTTACCAGCTATTTCATGAGGAGTACACAGGTGCACGATCAACTTGCATCCATAGGGGAGAAAATGGAGGACACAGAGCTCGTGAATGTGGCATTGAATGATCTTCCCAAGTCTTGGGAACGATTTTTCAAGTGAGTCTGTGCTTGGGAAAATCTCCCAGATTGGCAGAGGCTTTGGGATGATTGCGTCTAGGAAGAAACTTGGGAGGAGTCTAAAGGAAACAAGCAGGGAAGTAGTGATGAGAACTTGGCTCTTGTCAATAAGACAAAGAAGGGCAAAGGAAAGAGTTCTAGAAAGAAGGGTAACAGTAATGGAGGATCATCGCAGCTAGGGAAGAAGAAGGACTTGCGTAAAATCAAGTGCTTCTCATGTCATAAGAATGGACATTATGCATCACATTGTCCGGAGAAGAAGGGTAAAGGAAAGACGCAGACAACAACATCAATAGAGACACAACTTGATGAGTTTGCAGCAAAGTTTGAGAAGGATTACTCACTAGTTTCTTGCCTTTCTACCAACACAATTACTAGGAGTGCATGGTACTTGGACAGTGGTGCATCTCGTCATATGACATAAGCACGAGAGCTATTTAGAAATTTGATGGAGAGGGACTTAGATGTTCATGTGTAGCTTGGTGATGATGCCAAGTATGCAGTGAAGGGAGAGGGAACAATTACGTTCTAGCTTGTGGAAGGAGGCTTGTTGGATGCCCAGGATGTGCTTTACGTACTAGGTTTGAAGAAGAATTTGCTCTTAGTCTCAGCTATGGAGGAGAAAGGTTTTGTCGTTACTTTTTAGAGAGGGGAAGTACTCATACGTCCAGAGAAAGCTAACTTGTAAAATGCAATGGTTGTTGGGGTTAGAGAGGGCACTTTATATAGGTTGCAAGACAAGCCTGTTTAGGATTTGGTACATGACAGTGACATCCTATGTGAGTTGTGGCATAAGAGGTTGGGACACCTACACTACAGAGCATTGTCGATTTTGAGGGGGATTGTTACAGGTCTTCCAAATTTCAGTATTGAGTAGCAGGGAGTGTGCACTTGGAAAGAATGCCAAGGATGCTTTTCTAAGCAACGAGAGTAGGTCAAAGGGGATCTTGGATCTTATCCATTCAGATGTGAGTGGGCCAATGTCAATAGCATCAGTACAAGGATCGTCATACTATGTGACGTTTATTGATGACTTTTCTAGGAAAACTTGGGTCTTTATGAAGACCAAGGATGAGGTCTTCAGTTGGTTTCAGGAGTTTAGGGCTCAAGTGGAGAACCAGATAGGAAAGAAGATCAAGGTCTTAAGGTCGGATAATGGGGGAGAGTACACCTCCAATGACTTCAAGGATTTCTACAGGGTGGCAGGGATCAAGAGGGAGATGATAGTCTCATACAACCCTCAACAAAATGGGGTTGCGAAGAGAAAGAATTGGTCCATCATCGGTTTTTCTAGGGCTATGATACATGACTAGGAGTTTCCTATGTTTCTTTGGGCAGAGGCGTGTAACATGGCGGTATATGTGCATAACAAGAGTCCTCACAGGATATTGGGGGACAAGACTCTAGAGGAGGCATGTGCAAGAGTGAAGCCAGATATAGGACATTTGAGGATCTTTGGTTGTCTAGTCTACATTCATGTGCCTGTGGAGAAGAGGACGAAGCTGGAGCCTTAGGACAAAAGGGTATATTTGTGGGATACATCATACAACAAGACCTCAAAGGCTTACAAGATCTTCATTCCAGCGTAGTAGAGGACATTTGTGAGAAGAGATGTTAAGTTCAAGGAGAACTTGGCATCTAGGAGATCTCAGGAGTCATTAGCAGCGATAAAGGACAAGGAGAAACAGGTTCCGAACGATGAGAAACATTCAATAGTTCAGACTTCATGTGGGGAGGAGGAGTTAGCCCCTTCCAGTCCTATTAGGAGACCCAGGTGGCTATTGTAAACATTGAGGGATGTTGGTGAGGCTCCTAGGAGTGTAGTTAGAGAGCGTAGGCCTCCGAGAAAGTTTCCAAACTATATCAATTTTGAGGAAGCGATCGATCAACAGGTATGGTGGGATGCCATGGTAGAGGAGTACACCTCTATTATGAGGAATGATGTTTGGTAGTTCCAAATGGCTCTACAAGATCAAGCATGCTGCAGATGGTAGCATCGAGAAGTTCAACGTGAGCTTTGTGGTGAGAGGGTTCTCTCAGAAGGAGGGAGTGGACTATGAGGAGACATTTGCTCCAGTCTCTAGGTATGATTCTATTCGAGTTGTTATTTCTATTGCTTCAGTTATGAGGTGGAGGATACATCAGATGGATGTGAAAACAACTTTCCTCAACGAGATTATTGAGGAAGTATATGTAGAGCAACCTTAGGGCTTCGAGGTCCATAGGAGGGAGTCTCATGTGTGTAGGCTTAAGAAAGCCTTGTACGGACTCAAACAGGCACCGAGGGCATGGTATTCCAGGATAGATGGATACTTGAAAAGTATGGGCTTTACCAAGAGTGAGGTAGATCCTAACTTGTACTTCATAATTGTTGGGGTGGATTCACTCATCTTGCTTCTGTACGTAGATGAGTTGTTTCTCACAGGTGGGGTGCAAAGCAGATTTAGCTACTGTGTTCGAGATGACGGATATTGTCTTGATGCATTATTTCTTGGGGTTAGAAGCATGGCAGGTATCGGGAGAGATCTTCCTTGGACAAGGGAAGTATGCAGTTGAGATCTTGAGGAGATTCAAGATGGAGGATTGTAGACTGATGGCTACACCTATGGTTACCAATTTGAAGAAGGTGATCACTTCAGATTCAAAGTTGGTGGATCCCAGGATATAGAGGCAGTTGATAGGGTCCTTGATGTATTTGGTCAACACCATGCCAAATATATGTTTTGCTGTAAACTCCTTGAGTCAATTCATGGTGGAGTCGAGGAAGGTGCATTGGATAGCAGCGAAACATGTGCTCAGGTACTTGAGAGGTACAGTGGAGTATGGATTGAGGTATCTTGGAGGAGATGGAGTGGAGTTGCAGGGATACTCATACTTAGATTGGGAAGTGAGTGCAGTAGAAGAAATGTTAAAATATTGTGTAATTGCAAAGAATATTCTTATCCCCTTTTGTGGATAAAGATAAAATATATATTTATTAGATCAATCCCCTTTTGTGGATTGATTATGTCGGTCATTGTAATTGACCAAATCCCCTTTTGTGGATTGGTCAAACCCTAATTGTAATAGGTTAAATAAGAAGTTGGCCCCAGAATATATTAAAGAGGCCCCATAATATATTAAAGGTGGTTATAACTACCCAAAAGAAGAAGTCGGCCCTGCTAGTGAAGAGACACTTCCACACGTGCTAGAATTATATAAATAAGAGAGGCCAACGCCTCATTTAGACACACACTCAACTCACTCATCTAGTGCGCAAGTTTTGAAGGAAGCTGCAGTTGTCGGTTGGCGGAAGAAGGAAGAGAGAGAGGCGTGTTGCTCAGTGTTGGATATTCTCTGTTGTCTGGTTCATTATCTTGGCATTCTATTGGCTATCTATATTAAGGAAGTTTTGCTGGGTTTTCTTCCCCTTGAGGGTTTCCCAGGATAAATGCTTATGTACTCTTGTGATTGTGTTTCTCTCAGTGATCCTATCTTTGCTATTGTTATCTAGTAAATTGAAAGTAACCTAATAATAGCATAAACTTTAACAAGAAAGAGCACCTCGGGGTGCTGCTTCAGCTTGGGATCAACAATGATTACTTGGTTTAGCAAGATGCAGACTTCTGTAGCACTTAATTCAGCAGAGACAGAGTACATGGTAGCGAGTATGGCTAGCTGTGAAGTCATTTGGCTTTGCAAATTGCTTACATGTTTATTTGATCAGGAGTTGGAGCCTACAATGATATATAGTGATAATCAAAGTTGTACCAAACTCTCTAAGAATCTAGTATTCCATGACAAAGCCAAGCATATTGAGATCAAATACCACTTCATCTGGGATAGGATCTAGAAGGGAGCAACGAAGCTTCAGTATATTTCCACAGATGAGCAGGTTGCAGGTATTGTGACCAAACCCTTGGAGAAAGGGAAGTTTGTGTTATTCAGAGACAAACTTGGAGTGGTGCAGAATGCCTTCCTCGCTAAGAGGGAGTGTTGATGTTTGGTAGCATCGGATAGGTATTTTCTCACAGGTCTATGCAAAGTTGCAAAAAATGCCAAAAAATCGGAGAAATCGTGATAAATCACAATTTGAAGAATAAAACGAGAAATAAAAAAAAATTGGATTGTTTTTTTATGAAAAAAGCGTGAGTTGACAGGGAAAAATTGCCTACTAAAAAAGTGCGCCGGTTTAAGTTATCCGCCACGTTTTTTTTTGGTTTTATTTTACATTTAGCCAAGGAGGAGAGCCAAGCCATCTAACTAGCCAAGGAAGAGTTTGCCATTGGGATTTTGTGGATTCAAGAGTTATATTTGTGGATGATGGTCATGATATCTCTGAGGAGCTGGATCAAGATGTTCCAGAGGATATTCAGTTTCACGCCAAGTCTGCGAGTGTGCCACCAACAGAGCCATAGTCACAGTTAGAGGGAGATAGAACCAGAGGATATTCAGGA
>JASDQU010237255.1:0-16109 GCA_032191745.1 Picea mariana | reverse complement strand
GGGTGGTGGAGAAGCACCATTCCCTCCATTTCCATTTGGAGTTTTATCACCACTGTCTCCCTTATGCTTTGAAGGGTTGGAGCCTTCACCTTGCAACCTTGTATTCCTTTCTATCAAGATCTTCATCATCTCTCTCATTTCCATGACAGCCTTTCTGAGATCTTCATCTTCTGCAAGAACATGTTCATAACTCTCTTCATGAGCCATACTTGGTGAATGCCTCCTTGAGACTTGCGGTGATGGTATATGATTCCTCCTTGAAGGATGAGAACTTGGCTCTACAAGTTGACCTTCTCCTCTTGTGAGTTTCAACCTTGTGAGCATCAGAAAACAAAACACTTACAAATAATCAAGTCTTCAAAAACCTATGCTCTGATACCAACTTGATCTAAAAATGAAGAAGACTTGTATTCTTGAAAATATTTGCAAGTAAAATTTTATGTGTTAAAAATGCAAATGGATCATCTTTGCAACACAACTTATAATAGGATTTACTCATTAAAGATGCATATAAACAACAGCATAATCAATGAACAAAAAACACATAACACAGCAAATGATAAAGGAGTTCACCCCTCTCTTGGGCTACATCTCCTGGTCCAGCTTCCAATGGATCATTTGTATTATTTGCTCAAAGTGCTCAAAAATGTGCTTTACAATGCTCAAACTTCCAAATAAACTGCTTCAATGGCTTCAGAACGTCCAAAAACCCCTAGTTGTTCTTTTTCGGCACCTCGTTTGGCCAAAAATTAAAGAAGATAGGCTTCCTGAAAGTCCCCCCTTCAAGCTTGTTGTCTCTACATCTAAAAAACAAACCTTCCATGGCTCAAACTAGCCCACACGCATATTTAAGCGTAAACACCTAGCATCGAACGCAACTGCATGAACCGTGCAAACTGTAGGATAGTTACAGGCGCACCTAGCCCCTAACCATCAAGGGCCAGGTCATATTGACCCATGCAACCACACGCTAGCATAAACACGAGCTTTCTCTTCATAAGCCAATGGTCAAAGGCCAAATGGCGATTCGTTGTAATAATCATTGGAACAAACATTAACCATGCGCATGCGCCCATACACTATAACTGTGGGTCATATGTTATATAGCACGCAACCAAGGGCTGGGGCTAAGCCCCGGCCCGGTCGCGGCCCAAACCACCCGCACATTCAAAATTATATAAATTTTGTGCCATATATATAATAAGTAACAAGTGGTGGCACACCAGTTGGTGGCTCTTTGCCAAGTCTTTTCCTCTGCCCGGAGGTCACGGGGTCGACTCCGACCAACGACATAAGTTTTAACCAAATAATGGATGACACGTGGAGGCCATTAAATGGGCCACGTGTTATCGCTCCATTCGTTGTCAAACATGCCAAGTCACCTGCCAATTGTCTGAATGTCATCCTGCCACATGTCATATGGCTTGCCACATGTCATACGGCCTGCCACGTTAGCGTTCGTACGGACTGTATGGACTGTACAGTCAGCAACCCTTTTTTGTCTGTTTGTAAATTTGAACAGAACGCAATATCTCTCACTCCTGACGTCTGTTTGAATCCAAACAAGTTGCGTTGGGTTCACAATGATGAGGCCTATGCTCTCATCTGATTTGAAGCAATTCCGAGCACTTTGAATTTTTGAGCAAAATTTGATCCCCTGATCATTTGATAAACCATTCAAAACCTTCAAGTTCACCAACAACAATATAGCATATAGAAGATTTGTTGTTGAGCCTTCATAAAGAGGTTTTCATGACTTATTGAGTAGAGGATCAACATCATGAATATCATCCTAGTTGTCCTCATTCATTGGAGCAAATGTGTCTTGGATCAATCTATGTATCTCATCTTCCTGGTTTGTATCAATAATGTTATCTCCGTCCATATCATCATTAAGAACTTGATATTCAATATTTTGATCTCCATGTTCCTCACCTTGTAAAGTAGTATTTATTCTACTACTTGGCAAATAACTCTCTGGCAGTTGACATTTTGGGGGCATTGTCTTTATATTTACAAACAATGTATTAAAATTAGTATGTATAAAACATATATTAAAACAATAAAACATTTGACAAATACATGGCATGATCACTATTAGAAAGAATACATTATATATTGAATAATGTCTTACCAAGGGATGATATTCATAACCCCGTTTAGCGTGCCCCTTCTCCCTACAATGTTTTTCATATGTTGTTACTAAAATTCTTCTTGTTTGCAAGCCCCTGCAATCATTGCAAGGGAAATAACATTTTCCATCACCCTTCACCTCCAATGTTGCTCTAAACTGAGCAAGCCTCCTTGCATTTTCATTCATAATATATATTAATTTGACATGGTAATTTCCTATAAAAACCAATTAAATATTTAAAAAAATATTTTTTGTTAAAACATTGAAAAAAAATTAAAATTAAAACTTCATATACTTCGAGGTCCAATCATAGGAACTATATGTTGCAATGCTAAATTTTGAAAAAAAAAAAAAAAAAAAAGAATTAATTTAATAATTCATATACTTCGACGTTCAATCACATGAAATATATGTAGCAATGCTAAATTTCGAAAACAAATAAATTTGGTTAAAACATCCATGTTAAAAAAATTTGAAATTAAAATTTCTTAACATAGTTTTATATTAAAATAGACAGAAAAATTAAAAATACTAACCTTGCAAATCTAAAATCCAAGCTATGTAGATCGAGAATTGGAAGTGTTAAACCAGTACATGACAGAAAAAATCATAGTTCAAACAATCAGCAGCAAAATTATCGCAATTATAGCAAATTTGTCGAAATTTGTCTTAAGGACATGTATTTATAGATTGATTCTCGTCGATATAGTGACGAAAATAAATGAGTTGACCCCGAAAAAATTAAATACCTGTTGCACTGCACGTGTAGTTCGCACATGTGGCACGAGATAAAAATTCGTGGATATATAGATGGTTTTTTGAATCTGTCTCTATATTAACGAACGTCGGAGCCAAACCAAAAAAAAAATTAAAAGATAGACAAAATTTTAATGCATTTTTCCACAAATTATAGAAACTTGGAAATATTTCGTTTCATTTTGGGCCCATATGTACCAGTGCCAAATGGGATAATAAAAATTACAATGCATGTGGATTAATCAAAATCTCCATCTCTTCTGATTAACTATTTCATATTCAAGGAATTGATTACCTAGATGAAGCTTTGGATAAGCTTAATAAGGTATTTGGTAAACACAATGTGATTTGATCCCACCATCTTGAGAATCAAATAAAATCTTAAGTCCTAATAATTTCCCTTCCATTGAAGATTATTTATCTAAGTTCAAAACACTTAGAATTTTACTTAAATAATGTGAAATAGACATGAAGGATAACCAATGTATATATGTTATTATTACTTAGCTTGGTGCTTCATATTGTGTGTTTGTATCTAATTGTTATGCCACTAGAGAAGATCTAGGGGATTCATACACAAAACCCTCTCTTGAGTATTTTTGTGATTCTCTAATTAGAAAGGAAGACAAGCTCTTGCATCTTGGAGTGATCAACATTGTAGATACATCCAGCAAAGTCTTAGTGGCCCAACAAAAAGATAAAACCAAACATACAAAGAAGAAACAACAAGAAAAACAAGGGTCCCAAACCCTCTTAGCCAAATTCTACTCGAAGTGATGACAAATGACCAAAATCAAAAAGTAAGAAGACTGACAGGAATCACAATTTTTGTGGGCAAGATGGTCATCTAGACTATAAATGTTTTAAAAAGATGGAATTCTTAGAAGAAACAATGAAGAAGCACAACATCAATCTTGATTATTAATCTTCTATTTATTCTTCTTCTGGAAATGCACTTTTTGTTTTTGGTTTCTCCTTCAATGCAACATCTACTTCTTCTTCATATGAGTGGTTTATTGATTCTTGCGCATCTTATCATATGGATAAGGATAAAGTCATTTTTCTCTTAATGAATATAACACCAAACAAGTATTTGTTGGTGATGATAGATCTCTTAGTGTTGTAGGGTATGGAATAGTTCAAGTAAATAATGGTCACTTCAATGATGTATTATGTGTTCCAAATATTTCCTACAACATTTTATTAGTATATCGGATTATTCATTTAGGTGAAGGTAAAACAATAGAGTTTTCACCTCACTAAGTTGTAATTAAGGATTTAAAATATCCTAAGCATTTCCTAGCCACTATAATTGTTGATGATATTACCAGGTTGTACAAATTTGAAAACCTTGGGCCATCATTGATCCAGGTGGATATCAGTGGCCACCCACCTTATCCAACTAGATCAAAACAGTTTTCTGGCAATTTTGGCAATTTACTATTTTTAGTAGTCTTTAACTTCTGGGGCCATTTTGAGGGCCTAAATGAAGTTTTTTTGGGATTGATCCCCTCAAAAATAATTTAAATCTCTAATTTATCCCCCAAAATTAATCTCCTCGATGATACCTTTCTAATGAGCTATCATATACCCCAAACAGAGATCATATGCCAAAGTTATGCCCTCGGGAAGTTGATACACCAAACTACCCAAAACGGGGTCCACAAAACTATTGGCTTTTCATCTTCCGTGGTTAGGGTTTTCTGTTTTCTTTATGTTAAAAATTCCTTTGGAGCCTCATTGTAATAATAATATTCTTTTGAATGTGATTAACCATCACATCTCCTCTCAGGGATAAGATGCCACCATTCTACCAAGTCTTTCACTCTGTATTTTTACAGTCTTTGTACATTTTTGCTCATTAATAGAAATCGTGTAGTAATATATCTATGTTTTTATTGTTTCTTCTCTGATACATTTATGTTATATTATTGGATATTTGATATATCTCTATACATTTCTTTATATCTCTGCTCTCATTTCGTGCCGAAAATAATCCGGATCAATCACCTTTTCCATTAGTTTTTATTGCTTATAGCGATGACTTGAACAAACTTTGGCATGAGTGGTTTGGTCATCTAAAATATCGATCATTGTAGCAATTATGTAATCAATATATAGTGATTTTCATTCCTCTAATTTTTTTGTAGAGATGGTGTTTGTGTCGTCTATGTTCTCAATAAACATCATCTAGATAGTTTTGACAAATGTGTCTCTTGGCATGCCTCGGCCCCTTTGCAGTATGTTTTATAGTGATTTGTATGATTTGATTTATTCTCCTTATTTCTATGGGTACAAGTACTTCTTAACTTTCATTAATGACTTCTCCAAATTCACTTGAGCTTATTTATTAAAACTTAAGAGTGAAGTCTATACCTTGTTTTTGTCCTAGAAGGCCCTATTAAAAAACAAAATGGACATCAACTTCAAAGGTTAATAATAGATAATGGAGGTGAATATGTTAAAAACAAATTCACAACTTATTGCACTACACAGGGCATTCAAATGAAAAATATTGTTCCCTTATACACCATAGAAAAATGGTGTTGCTAAGAGAAAGAATCACACATTAAAGGAAATGGAAAATTGTATGATCCAATCAAAGAGTTTAAGCCTATATTATTGGGAGGAAGTCATTAATTGTGCCAATTAAATAGTGAATCGCACTTTCACAAAGGATTTAAAAAATATAACACTAGAAGAAACATGGAGTAAAATTAAGCGAAATGTAAGCCACTTCCATCTATTTGGTAGTGAAGAATGGGCTCATATTTCTGGTGAGAAAATGAAAGCATTACAGCCTCAAAATGAGAAGTGCATTTTTGCTAGATATTATGAATATGTTAAAGGTTATATACTTCTTCAACCTCATTCCAATGAAATAATTTTTAGAAGAGATGTTAAGTTTGGTGAAAATCTCTTGTCCTACGAGCCTAATTCGTTGTTTGTGCCATCTTCAGTCTATGGGCCATCTTCATCATTTGTGCCATATTTTGGTCCTATTCTAATTTCTTCTACAAATGATGAAAGTGAGGATGAAAACCCATCTCCACTCATTGACCTTCATCTAGATGATACCATTGAACATGAACCTGCACTGGCACCACCTCTTCCAAGATGTGTTCATTCAAAACCAAAAATAGAGGGTGATGGTGTTGGTGATCCTACAGATCAACATCGTACACATTCACAAATCCAGTGAACCTCATCTCTTTTGGGTCAAGTTTCAAAGACTCATGATTCAGACACATTTACATAAGTTTCTAGAAATCCAAATTGGGACACAAAAATGAATAAAGAATATTGTTCTTTAATGGGAAATGATACTTGGGAACTTATACCTCTTCTAAAAGGAAGAATAATTTTCAGATGTAAGTGGGTGTATAGAACTAAGTATGCATCAAATGGAAGTGTTGAAAGACATAACCCCTAATTAGTTTCCAAATAATTCTCTCAAGTTGAAGGAATTGAATACAATGAAACATTTTCCCCCATAGCCAAAATGAATTCCATCCACCTTGTTTTATCCCTTTCTTCCTCACATAGATAGGAGTTCCATCAAATGGATGTTAAAAATTCCTTCTTACATGTGATATGAAAGAATAAATCTACATTGAACAATCTTCTAGTTATTTTCAGAAGGACTCCAGCCTTGTTTTTCGCCTTTATAAATATCTCTATGGTCTTAAGCAAGCTCGTCAGGCCTAGTATGCTAAAATGGATAGTTTTCTTCTTGACACCATCTTTTCTAGATTTCGTTATAACCCCAATGTCTATACCAACAAAGTAGGATTCCATATCACAATACTTTTTCTTTTTGTTAATGACCTTATCATCACTAGTAGTGACCCTAAACTCTTAACCCATGTGAAATCCATCCTTAAGAAGAAAGTTGAAATAACAAACTTAGGTTATTTGCATTATTTTTTTGGCCTCCAAGTATTGCAAACCAAGGAAGGAATTTCCCTTCCCCATTTTAAGTATAAATGTGGCCTTTTTCGCCACTTTCACATGGAAGATTAACAACTAGCCCCATCTTCCTTCTAGTCTAGAGTCAAACTTGTTGCCACATGTACTACTCCCAAAGTCAATGCCACTTTATACCATTAGTTATTTGGTAGCCTTTTATATTTGACTCATACTTGTTCTGATATTTCCTTTGTTTTTGTTCTTGTTGCATGATATATGAAAGCACCCCATGAAGCCATTGGAAAGTAGAAAAAATGATAGTTTGGTATATCTGGGGTACAGTTCAATTTGGGATACATTATAGTTTGGTGGAGACTCCTCTATTGGTTGGTTTCAATTATTCGGATTGGGTTGGTGACCTTAATGATTGAAATTCTACTGCAAGTTATGTTTTCAGTCTTGGTTTCTGACTTGTAACTTGAGCTTCTAAGAAATAACATGCTCTTGATCTATCTTCAATAGAAGCAGAGTATCGAGTAGCAGTTAATGCAAGCCAAGTGACCTTGTCACTTTTATATATACTTTCATAGTTTGGATTCCAATAGCAATATCTGAACATGATTTGGTGTGGCAATCAGAGTGCCATCAAGATTACCAAATATTCAATTCAACATTATCATAGAAAACACTTTGAGCTACAAATGCACTTCATCAGAAAAGTCATTCATGATTGTGTTCTTGAAGTGTTATTTTTCCTGACCAATGATAAAGTTGCAAAAAATTTCACAAAGTCTCTTACATAAGCAAATTTTTCCAAACTTCAATCTATGTTAAGAGTTTAGGAAGTTTTCATTAAGGAGGGATAGGCTCTAATGACTCCTTCCTTCTATTGTGTCACCTTTGTAAATCCTACAATCCTATCCTAAGTTGTTCTTAAGGGGGGATGTTAAGATATTTAGACACTTAGGATTTAGTTAAGATAAACTTCGTATAATGTGTTTGTAGGTAAATGCGTGTTTCTTTAGTATGAATTATTATACATTTGTAGTTATGTAATCAAACGATCACAATATGTTCAATACATAGAGTGATCCAACGGCTCATATTCTCTTTGATATTAAGGACTATATTGATTTATGGATTAACACCCAATTGGTCCATGATCTTTATTTAAATAGCATGGATGTTCATTTGTTGATGATTGATCGTGAGAAACTTTTATGTACAATTTTTTTTGCATTAATAAATTGTCTCAAGTGGCCATGTTGGTTCGGGTCATGGATTTTTTCCCTTGTAGAGTATTTTAACCACATAGAAACATTGGTGTAATGGTCTTTGATTTGGTTGTATTATTGGTTACTTAAGATGCTTCTCATGTGTGGAAATATTTTGTTTTGTTGAACAACCACTCTTCCACATATACAAACATGTATTTTCCTCATCCATTTAGGGTATATTACTCAGGAGATAGTTCAAGTAGATTACATGTTATGTATTATTAAAATCCTTTAGATCAAGTGAGACAAAGGCTATAAAATTATGTGAGCCATTAAAGCTACAAATTTATTATGTAGGCCATAAGAGTTGTACACTAAATATGAACAAGTCATTTAAGACATATTGTAATCTATGTAACTCTATAGTACAATGCAATTTTTTAGTTAAACAAGTTAGATTTTCTACAACCATTTGTATATCTTGATATCTTGTGTGATTGATTTATTATCTTGTTATTGTTCATGAGTTTAAAATTATGTGTTCATCGGATAATCTTTGTGTGAAGAATCTCAAAATTAAGTTTAGTGCCTGCATTACAATCATGAATAGAAAATAGCATAGCGTAGTGTTAATGGTGGGTCGTGTTTGAAGAAGACTAGTGCATTACGTCTAACATTGGAGTTGATCCAAAAATAATAAAAGTTTTTTTCTATTATCATAATGTTCAGTAGGACATTTGTCCCTTGTGATGGGCTCCAGAAATGGAATTTTTTTATACCATTGTTTCCCCACCTTTAACCCCTTTCCGCTTACCTAGAAGTTGTATCAATACATCATTGTAGGATTTATACTTAATGTGTTTCTATTACATTTCTTTAGTATTTTACATGAATTTTTGTTCAAACATTAGAAAATGATCATAATTGCATTTATCTTTGAGTTAATTTGCAAAGATGATATGTCAAACAGGTTGTTGTGAAAAATGTGATATCACCATGGGATGTACTTTGGTTCCCATTGCTGCAATTTAGTTGTTATAAATCCCACGTAGTTGTTGCAACTCTGAACTATTGGAAATATTGTCATTGATGTCAACAGTTGATCAGATGATCTGTTGCTAAATGATAGATGAGATTGTCATTGATGTCAACAGTATATCAGTCAGAAAAATATGGCATACATTATGCAAATAAGGAAAATCACAAGCTCAGGAGGAGGAGAAAATAGGACGAGCAAGCAGTATGAAGAACAAATCTCAAAAGGAAGAGTGCATTGCACAGTATGTCAGGTTGCATTTTATCATAGGATCAACAATCCTATGATAAAATCCCAGGAGGGTTAGAAAACGCAGAGATTAAAGATCACGAGAGTTAGTGAATGAAGAGCTTCAGCAACCATCCAATTAGAGTGAAGAAACCTCGGCAACTGTCTAATCAGAATGAGAATCTCAGCAGTCATTCGATCAAAGAGTTTGACCATGTTCATCATCTGATACAATGCACATCGGTCATTTGAGTGACCGTGGGCTTAAGGACCATTGGATCATAGAGGGTCATGGACCATCGATCCAACGTAAGTGGATATCAGGAAATCAGAAATGGAAGAAGGGAAGCGAGTAGTCCTCCAAAATTGCAAAACCTGAAATCCCGATAAAATTTGGACCATCAGATCACAAAGGTACGAGGACCGTTAGATCTTGGAGAAGTTGCATGGTGGTTAGCTGTGAGTTCCTTTGTAACTCTGGACTTGAAAAAATTCTGAAAAGATTATAGCCATTAGATTAAATATGATACCCGTCAGCCTTCGAATTATGTTAAAGTGGAAGGATGGGATAAAGCTACAAGAGTTTCATTGTAGAATATCGTATCCATTGGATCTGAGCTTCTAGAATACTCGTCAGTCGTTGGATCCAGTATAACTATGAAGAGGATAAGACTGAGAGATCGGCATTTCGCTAACTGAAAATTCAAAGGAAATGCTCTAACCTCTCAAACTCACGATATGAGAAATTGCGATAAGATAAGGACTGTTGATTAGGAGGATCATCGTGGATCGTCGATCTGACGAGAGTGGCATACCAGATTTCGAGAATTCATAGATTGTGAGGTGAGAGAATGGAGCATGCTTCTTGAAATACCAAAACATGAATTTGCGATCCAATCCAGACCATTGGATCGAGAGAGAATTCTGGTCATTGAAACCCAAAGGCACATGGTGAAGGGTTATTATTTCACTGACTGGAACGTCAAAGGAAGGAAGAGCTTAACCCTCCAAATTGTGAAACAAAAAATCGTGATAGAATCGTGGGTCATTGGATCTTGAAAGATTTGAAGGGTTGTTGGATTTGAACCAAGGAAAAACAACACCGCAAACCACGTCATCAAGACACGTTGACACACCACGTCAGCTAAGGACACATGGCATATTCAGACACTGACAAGTGTCAAGATGATATGGCATTTTAGGCACATGTATATCACGAATATAAGTGACACATGGCAACTACTCGAAACATGCCAAGTCATCATGTAATGTTAGCAGGTTTACGTCACGTCGAGAGTTTTTCATAGCAAGCAAATACTCCAATATCTCGAAGTCCCAAATGGAAAAATTTTGAAACAGACACGCGTCAATAGAGTTACAGCTTCGAGATATTTGACATGCTGGATGTCATGAAAACCCCGAAGGGAAAAAGTGTTGAAATTATGGTGGCCATCCATCTCGATGAATGATTAAATCATGGCCGTCAGATTTTGCAGTAAAAGTATGAGTGCAAGGTAAAAGTGGACCATTGATGTATCTTCGCGAGATAAACGTGAATCATCTGATTTTATCATTGATATCATAATCAGGAATTTTTCAATGTAGTAAGTCATGAAGATTTGATGGGAAAAGCGTTGAAATCCCGATAGTCGTTCATATTAATGTCTAATATGAACCATCTGATTGTTTCGACAATTTCGTGATCGTGAGTTTTGTAATATTGTAATTCATGATAACTCAAAGGGAAAAGTACTGAAATCCCATCATTCATCCATCTCGTCAGGAGATTGAATCATGATCGTTGATTTGGTAAAGTGCTCAAGAACTCGTTCAAGCTTAGCATTCGGTCACCATCGTTGGTCATATGTGTTGTAGGAAAATCTGCCTACGGACAAGTAGATGACCTCTAGAGCTTGACCTTAACCCTAGACAGAAAAATGCTTAACGTGGACACTGACTTCCTTTCAAATCTATCTAAACTAATGCATGAGAAGGGAGGATAATAGAAGTACCTTTTAATCGACGTTTGTCCCTACACGCTCCGAGTTGCGCTCCAATCTTTTTCTCCTCACTGAGGTCTGTGGACAAAACTAGATACGAATGCTTCCTACTCTATTGACATTAGCTTGAGAACAGATCCATCAATAAATGATAAGTTCAGGTGATATCAGACACAAACTAGAAAGAAACGGGCCAAGTGTGTCATATTAATGAGAATAACAATAGCAGTACTTACAATCGCAGATGCGAATGTGACAGCTTCGTCAAGTCCTCTTCGTCTAACCCTTTCCTGAAAGATCCAAAACCTGGATAACAGTAGCTTTACTGATCACTCTCCTTTGGCTGACTGTGAGTTTCCTCCAAGATCATAAGTTTCATATGTTCAGTTCTTCCCCCTTTCCACCATCATGGAGCCTGTTTATATAGGTTGAGAAGGGCCTAACCTCTTGAGTTATGTTTAGAACCAGTTGGGGACCTTCTCCTTAGATCAGGGATCTTTTGATGAAATCGAGAATTCGAGCACAACTGCCTTCTAATTTCGAATGATATCCTCCTCATTTGACTCAACGGGCTAACAATTGACCCAGAATAGGGAGCACTCCCCCAAAAGGGGTATCAGAGCATTGTAGCACTCCTGATATGCCTTGGGAAAGCGTCAGCGCTCTTAAGATGAGAAGCGCTCCTCCAGAAGGGCCTGAAGGGCGTTATAACGCTCCTTGAATCATGGTAGAGGAGCGCCAGTGCTTCTGCAGTTGTATTAGGGGAGTGTTCCCCCTCCAAACCACTATTTTAGGGCCTCTTTCAGGTGTTAAGAGTTATTTGATTCCAGTAGACCAGTTCTTGATCTTCAAATCAGTCATATGAGGTGTCATAAGTGCCTCCTTAGTGTCGTTATCATGGCATCATGTCTGAACATCGTTCGTGACACTAGTGATCAACTTGCGACACTTGCGAAAGCTGTAGGGAATATGCGACACTTACGACGATTGACAGGGACAATGCGACACTTAGCAATTTTGATGTGTAACAGAATGCCCCCCAAAGTATGAAGTCAGAAGATATGAAATGATGACTGAAATACTTTGCAGACGTTCAAGAAAGGGTATAGACTCGGAGAACCTGACGAAAGTTGCACACAAACATCCAACAAATATCATGACATATTACAAAACCCAAGGCAGGCATACCTATGCTTGGGTGATCAAGATTTGCAAGATATGGCCGCCATAAAATACACTGCGGATCCATAATGGTATTGGTAAAAAAAGGGTATAGCCACCAAAGATACACTGTGGATCTATACTTCAATAATTCAGACTGATCGTAGCCATGAAGAATACACAGTGGATCTACGAGACGACAAGACATAGCCACGACCAATACAAAGTGGATCTATGTAACAATGTATATGTTCTTGTCCAATAAGATTCCTTTGCAACCTAGGCAAAGCATATATCAAAGTGATGTCTCAACCCAGGGTCTTCATACCAATCCCAATACGGTACAAATCTGACCATGTGAATAGATGTCCTGACGTCGAACATGGCAGAAACCACTTGATTACCGGTCAATGAGGTAAACCGTTAACAAGTGCGAGGGAAATCACCATTAATGTCAATGATTCCCAAGGTACCTTAGTACATTCCAGCGAATGTGAATAGATGAGCTGAAGTCGAACATTCGTGGAATCATTCAATCATAGGTCAATGATGTAAACCTACTGTCGAATGTGAGGAGGCCTGCCATTGAGGCATGCAGGTCCCAAAGTACTAAATAGTTTCTAAGTCTAGTTCCCAGATAATGTGTTGAAGTCGACAGGAAAAGGCTCGTCGAGGGAGGGCCTTGATGTATCCCCCATCAACGACGCGAAACAGATATAGAGATGCAGTTGGTAGATCAAATGGACATGGACTAACACAGGTTTTGAGGCAAGATATTTGGGATGGTTGACTCTCGAGGCGGATACTTCCCTTGAACACTGAGGCACAACAACAAAACATGATATGGACCAAAACTGTGCAATGGATACGACGACTTGCGTCAGGTGACCCAAAGGAGTGAAAGGAAACTCAAAGAATTGGCTCAGTGTAGAGGTTCAGCGAATTATGATATGTGCAAAGTGACAAAGTGTCGTGTTCAAGGGCGACTCTAAGCATTGCTAGATGGTATTCTCAAGAGACTGCTTGGCTTGCTCCTTTCAATTTTTCCCCCATCCAGATAGATGAGTACCTCTTTTTAATTTAACAAGCTCGAGGAGGATAACACATGCTCGATATAACTCAGCTTCGGTAAGTTCCTCTTCCTTAGTTTAACGAACCGGAAGAAGTAAGAGTTCGTTACCATACGGGCCTATCGATGTGTTCTTTAACGAGTCCAAAGACAGAAAACTCGAAGGTTTTTTGGGATTATAGAGTTTGGAAAAACGCTTAAAAGAGAACTCTCTCAGTTCCTTCTTCGTACAGTAGTCCATCGAGACCGAAAAAGGGTTAAATTATTGCTCGAAAGATGCCCTTTCTAACCTTTTAATGAGTATGAAAGGAAGCAAGATCACTCGACAATCTTTTCATATTTAGAGAGTCTGAAAAGGGTTTAAAGGAGACTCCAGGGGGGTTCCTTTTTCGTGTGATCATATATGTATGGGTCCGAAAAAGAGATAAAACTTTACCCAGTTGCATTCTCATATTTTCGAGCTCGAGAACGAACTAAGACTATGCTCATAAATACGACAAGGTGAAGGACGCATTAGGATTGCCAATAAGCCTGCAATGCCAGAAACTAAAAACCAGGGATTAGTGGAGCCATTTTTACCATTAGAGAAACCCAAAAATGACCATAGCTTATGAAAATGAAATTTTATAAATATGAATTGATTTGAAAAACTCATTTACCATTTCATTTTCAAGGATTTTGTGGAGTGTTGGAGAATCTCAACTGGAGCAAAACTTGTTCTTGTCGTTGCCGGAGCTACGATTGATCGTTTCGCACACCGTCTGAACCAGGTAGGTGTTCGTTCTTTTCTCTTTCAATTGTATGGCTTCAAGTTGATCTTTATAGCATTATTAATTTAAAACACAAAGCCCTAGGTTGTCCATTTTGAACCAAATCGGCCTCCTTCTAAAAGTTAATAAAAAGGGGGGAATTATTCACGAAAATGTATTGGGAAAGGGTAGTTACATTGCCCACACCGTAACAAAATATTAGATCGACCATTTTGACCAAAGAAACTCGCAAAAACTCCCCTCATGGGCCCACGCACCCCCTCAAAACGTTTTTCATTTTTATCACGTTTTAATCATTGTTTAGTGAATGTTTAAGAGTGTGGTGGTTAAAAATGATGATTGGTTACCTTTAGAAGTCATGGGAATTTGTTTTTATGTTTTAAAATGATTTTCAAAAATTGTCGAAATCACAAAAACGTGGGGAATGATTAAAATTTTGAATTTTTGTTTTGTAGATATATTCAGCAATCATGATCGAGTGGAAAGAGCGAGAACATGAGATGGATGATATAGCCGCTCTGCGGAGTCCCCGTACGTGGGCTGCTTTGAGGGCCTGTGGATTACTCAAGTTTTTCAAACTGCAAAAAATGAAAAGCGAGGTTCTACTGCTTGAGCACATTATTGGTCTTTGGGACATCACGGAACAGGGATTCCGTATTGGTACACAGCTCCTGACCATCGAGTTGGAAGATGTGTATTTTCTAACCAACCTCTCAAAAAGAGGGGTCCCTATAGCTTTCACAGGGCAGAGGGCATTACCTGAGCAGGTGGATGTGTATCTGGCACGTCATTATGTTCCAAGAGCGAGGTTGGTAGTGGGCAGGATCCCTATCAAGGATATCCGGGATCTGCCTCTTCGATCCATACTGTTTGCTATCACTAGTGCGACTGGTAGCACTAGTGCTCATTTCGCTTCGAGGTCACAGGTGGCTTATGGGGTTCAATGTTTAGAGCCAACACTATTCAACTGGAGTGTGGCGTTCCTTCGAAATGTGAAGGAACAAATTTCTTGATGCAGGAACGGCCAAAAGAAATTTGGCTATGGCTCATTCTTAGTCTAGTTTTTCTTGGAGCGCATCCCTCAGATGCAGCCTCAGATCGCGCTGGCAGTATGACCAGTGGATGAGCCTCGGATGGAGAGGTGGATGAGCCTATCCCCGAGGTTAGTTTCGGAATCCGAGTTCCATTTTACTGGTGATTTCTTTGCCTGGTTGAGGCGGTAGTTCCTCTGGATCGAGGACTTCCCGTATGCTGATGTGGACTTCCGCGGGAGTATGGATTTGATTCTGCCCGAGGGGGAAGATTGGGATGAGTCAGGTAAAAGACTAAGTTGTACCTTGTCTAGTTTTTTTTTATGTTTTTGATGCATATGTATTTTTTTTGGGTATGTAAGAGAGTGTTTAACAGATGTCTTGTTTTCAATGTGCAGACAAGGGAGCAGTGCGCCCAGTGGATATTCCAGTGCCAGGACGTCGTGGCAGTGCCCCAGTTGTAGCAGACCCAGCAGTATCGGTGGTGGGCCTTCGAGAGGTTGAGAGGAACCTCCAAGGCCTTACGATGGGTATCCCTCCTCTACGAAGGGGGGACGTGCCTTTGCATATGCAGCGGCATACTGTAGGGGTGCCAGAGAATATCAATTCTCTGTTGAGGCATGTAGTATGCACAGTATTATATTACTCACAGCACAACTTAGTGCGGGGAGATTAGAGTTTCCCCGGGATCATGTTTTTTGTATTCCTTGTCTGGCGATGTTGTATGGGTGGATGGACCCAATATTTTGTTCTCTTACAGAATTTTTGATCTAATGTAAACATTTCAGTCACGCCATA
>JASDQU010237253.1:0-16954 GCA_032191745.1 Picea mariana | reverse complement strand
ATAGGACCTTCTTTCCTCCTCGGCCCAAAGAACTCAAAGGTTCTTCTGATTCCCTATCAAGAATATTCCTTACCCACAGATTCTCTTTGGCTCAATCCCCCTTTCTTTAGCTATCGGAGGATCGGAACTCGCAACTTCGCGGGTTCACTGTTGATCTCTAGGTTCTCAAATCCCCGAGACCCGATGGCCTGTCAATCGTTGACTTTCTCCCTCCGCTATCGGGACTTCGGATCTATCGCGTCTTCGCAACTTGCGACACCAACCACTTGGGTTTCCAACCTCTGATACCTGATGCGTCGAAATGCCGACGTCGGGACTTCGGACTTCACGATATCGCGAATCCTAACACCCAAGTTTTGGAACTTCTCGCGACGAGATCCCGATAGTCGGTGCCACCTATACTCCACTAACTCCTGCAGCCCCACACTACTAACGTAACTATCGGGATATCGCGTCTCGCAATATCGCGATTCCTGTGGCCAAATCTTCCGCTCCTTTCTCGCGATGCCCTGATGGGTGATCTCACGATGGATCCATTGGCCCTAGCTAGCTTGGATCAACGCTCGGCACCTCCCTGAGCTTTGAACCTCCTTCGCGCTTGCGCTGTGACTTCCCGGCACCTCTGTGAGATCTGATGACTCACAAAAACTCCTGGATTCTCCACGGAGAATGCCAACTGTCTATCCTTTTTTATGCAATCCCCAAGATGACGGAATGTCCTCCCTCGAGACTCGTTCCACTACGCGTAACTTTACGATGCTTCTTGCCAACCTCTGTGACACAACTTGTCTGAGCTATCTTTCAACAAATTCAAAGGCTTATCCCTCCTGATCTTTTCACGACTTTAAGTCTTCTCAGGAAGCCTTTTGCGCGCACTCCTTGTGAAAAACCTTCAACCACGACTAAGTGTTGAAGCCTTCGACCCTGCGCACTCTTGCAGCAGAAATCTTTCAATCCCTTTTTGCTCAGAATCGCAACTCTGAGACTTAGCTTGGCTTGCGCACTCCTTGCATGGCACGGTGCCCCTGCACTTTTGAGATGAATGAGAACAAAAGCTAACTCTAATTGAACCCTTCTGTCAACGCACTCCTTGCGGACAATTAAACTTTACTCCTTGCAGGAATCTCTTGGCTCAATTAGATAAACAATTGAAACTCATTCACATTCCCTCTCAGACTTCTATTCAACCATGAAATCACATACACAGCATATAAAAGAAAATGTATGACAGAAAGAAAACATTCATGAGCATAACATCATAAATACACAGAGAGTAACACAAACCATGGATTTGAATCAAAGTTCTCTTCTATTAATTCAAATGCTTGTACATGGGTGTTCTTCATACACTTCTCTGCTTGCTCTTCTCTTCTGAATGCTCTCAATTTCTATCATGTTACAATGTACATAGGAGGGTGTCTATCTCCCGTTTCCCTCTTGCGCTCTAAAACTATCAAATCTAGAATTAAATTTCCTATCTAACAGCATTAACTATATTAAATGCCTCATCTACCTAAGGACGAGAGCTATCCGCTCAAGGTCCATTTACAATATACAAAGGTGCCTCCTCTTAAATGACTCATTTAAGATTTGCGCAACATTCCCAAAGTGGTTTTCAAAATTCATGCTGGCTTGTCCAGCTGTCCTACGCTTTCGCGCTGGCTTTCTCTTGACGTGGGTGATGCTCCTACATCACACACCTAAAACATTGGTCGTATGCAAAAGTTATGACCCCGAGAAGTTGAGGTACCAACTTATCCATCGGGGCCCACATAATGTTTGGCATTTCATCTCCTAGGGTTAGGTTTTTTATATGTATAGGGTTTTGACATTCATGAATAATGTTAAAAAGACCTCTGGAGCCTCATTGTAATCATTCTTCTCATATGGATGCACGTAGTAGCCACATCTCTTCTCAGATATAGCTACCACCATTCAAGCAAGTTCTTTTCAATTTCATAGTTTTACAGTTTTAGCCTATTTTATTTATTCAATAGAAGTTATTGTTCACTAGATATTTGTTGTTTTTATCTGTATGTCTATGTTATTGTATTCAGTGTATTATTCACTTCATTTTGCTCATAAATCATGATCACTTCCTCATATCGATCTTAGAAAAGTGGTTAGTATTCAACCCAAAGTTGGAGTTTCTCCAGTCTTGATTCATCTTCCTTTTGTCCTCATCATGAATTTCATGGGATACATTGTCACTTTTAGGTGGCCTCTCTATTATCATTTTTTTTAATCCTTCCATGATCTCCCCTTTTAAACCATCCATCTTAGTATCCATTATCACTTCCATTTTAGCTTCAGTTGAATCCATCATCCTTTATAGTTCATCTTTTGTTACTACCTTATTTTGTAAATCATATATACCCTTGTGCATTTATTCACCTTCATCAAGAGTCCAAGTAGGAATTTCTGAGGGCTTATTTGGTGGAATGTTGGCCAAGTATCACTGCAAGGTAGGAATTTATAATTGGCTTAGGCAGAGGTCCTCACAGACAAGGGAGTGTCAGGTACTTTAGCTCTCTGATATACATGTGGGGTCCAACAATAGTACTTAGACCAATATCTTAGGGCATTAACTAGGGAGGCTTGACCATGCCCTTATCCGTACTATCTGACTACCTAGGTACTAGAGAGTGATCTCCCCGAGTGTTGTTCTTAGTGTACTATAGAAACAAGAGGAAAAATGGTTTAATCGATTGGTCTCAGGATTCTAGGGGGTCTCTCAATATACTCCGAGTACATGGGAGATAAAATATGTAGTAGTGTTGTCTAATGCACAACCATTCGAAAGGGACATTCCGATATACTCTAGGTACGTGGAGGAACCACACAATCCCCGAGTTGTAGTGCTGACAAGTAATGATAGATCCTACGTTTAAAGACACCCTAATACATTTGTACCTAAAAAACCATAAGATTCTCCCAAATTTATGTGATACTCCTTTTATCCCACTTTATTCCACTTTTTGAATCACCCCAATTGGATCTTCTAGTCAAAAGATATGCAAATTTCCAAAAACAAAAAACACACCTTTTAAAACCCTAATTTGGAGACTCTTCTGCTAGCTATCCTTTCTTCTATTGTAGCTCTGCAATTTCGGCCCTTACGAGTCTAAAATTTCTACCTGAGGTAGCATGATGTGTTTTGTTTCCAGCCCCATAGGTTAGACCAATATTGGATTCTCCAATAGAATTTTATGATAACTTTCCCAAGATGTGCTGAGATATTTCCCTTTCAGGAGAGAAACATTGTACGGAATTCCACGTGTCACTGTCTTCACTTTATATCTTAAAATTCATACGAGTACAATTTCGATCCGTACCCTAACCAATGGAACAGGTCTCACTCAATTTGGAGGTATGTAGCTTTAGATATAATAGTTTTCCCAAGCACACCTATTTTATATTGAAATATGGACCAACCCAAAACCCCAATTTCCTAAGGGAATAAATTTCATAGTATAATGAATAAAGGGATGAAATTTGTACACAAGATACTTTACTATTCCTCCTTTGTACTGTGAAAATTCGATAACCTAAAACCAAGTTGAAAACAATTGGGAGCGAACATGCCAAGAAGACTTATTTCAGACTAGTTTTAGGACTAATCAAAAACCCTAACTTGAACATAATGTATCTCCAAAAATATAACAAACCCATATCTGAAATTTGTACCTCAATTATCTCTATATGTCTTCTCTACACCATAGAAATTCTAGATCCTGAAACCTTCCAAAAAAATATTTGTAGTCAAAATTAAAAGAAGACTTGTTTTGAAGAAGCTAGTCCCAAGGATTGTCTAGCTCTGATACCAAATACAAAAATAGCATAAAAACCTCAGAATAAGGACTCAACACCTTGGCAAAGAGAGAAATTTAGATAATAAGCCTCTTCAAGGGGCAACCTCCTTATACATCATATAAATTCACAATTACAATATGATTCCAAATGAAAAGGTCTCCTTGGTATATATAGGAGACCAGGAGGTACAATTACAGCTAATGGACCCAAGACGACATAGATAAAACAAAAATACTAATGTAATATGACCCAATTAAGGGGTAATGTGCCACTATTTAGGGCTTAACATCTTGCGACATGTCCAACTTCTTGCATCACATCTGGTCTTGAAGTTGTCACGTAGAGTAAACTACCAATCATCGATCTACAAAGTCTATGATCTACTTCTTTAGATTCATCATCTTTGCTCAGCTTGCAACCAGTCACCATATGAGTACTCAAATGTTTGCAATCTTCCATTATGAATTTATTTAACATTTCCTTGATGTACTTGGTTTGGGAAATGAAAATGCCTTCATCTAGCTAAGATATCTGGAGTCCCAAGAAAAAGGTCAACTCACCAAGTAGGGACATTTAAAACTCACTCTGCATATCCTTGTCAAAATTTTGACTCAACCTGCCATCATCACCGCCAAAGATGATGTCATCTATGTATACTTCAATGATAATTACATTGTCTTGATCTACTTTTATGTAGAGATTGCTATTTTTACTTCCCTTTATGAATCCTTGTTGCTATAAGTATCTATCCAATATTGTGTACCAAGATCTAGGTGCTTGCTTAAGTCCATACAAGACTTTATTCAATATGAAAACATAGTCTTACTTTTCTAACAATTGAAACCCTTCAGGTGTTCTATGTAAACTTCTTTTAATTCTCCATTAATAAAGGTTGATTTTACGTCCATCTGATATACCTTGATCCTTTTGGAGAATGCATAAGCCAATGACATTCTGATTGCTTCCATTCTTTCCACTAGGGAAAAAGTTTCTTCAAAATATATACCTTTAACTTGTGCATATCCTTTGCATACTAATCTTGTTTGTTTCTAGTTACCTGCCCATGTTCATTCAACTTGTTTCTGAATACCCAGTTTGTGCCTATGACGTTTTTGTCCTTGGGTCTTGGAACTAGTTCCCATGTATCATTCTTCTCTATTTGATTTAGTTCTTCTTCCATGGCCTTAATCCAATGTTCATCATTTTTGTCTTCCTCAAATTTTCTTGGTTCAACTATGGATAATAATGATAGATGTTTGTGTTTTGTTGTACGTGCTTGTTTGCTTTTTCTAGTTTCTATTCCTGCATTTTTATCCCCAATAATTTTTTCTTGTGGATGATTCTTTTGATACCAACGTTTATGTGTCTTAAAATATTTATGGAGATCTTTCTCATTGTATTATGTTTCTTCTTTATCTACTTCGGGTTGCTTCTCTTATGGTTCTTCTTCTTATTCTTCCTTTTTCTTTAGTTCTTCTTTTGATTCCTGCTCTTTTGAATTTTTGTTTTCTTTCCTTGTTTTCAACACATTTATTTCATCGACTTTTACATTGATGATTTCTGCTATTTTTTTGAGTCTTAGGTTATAGCATTTGTATGTATTGATTTTTCTTGAGTATGCAACGAGTGTGCCTTCATCAACCTAGGAGTCAAATTTTCCAACCTTATTATCTTCTCTTTTATGTAACATTTTCTTCCAAAAACTCTAAAGTTCTTGACGTTTTTTGGTTTTCCCTTCCATAGTTCATATGGAGTCTTATCATTTTTACTTATAAGCATTCCTATGTTCAAGATATGAATGACTGTAAGTATTTTTTGTACCCAAACGATATCACTCACCTTGGAATCTTTCAACATGGTTCTAGCCATTTCCTATACAATTTTGTTCTTCCTTTCAACGACTCCATTTTGTTGAGGTGTCCTAGATAATGAGAATTGTCCTTTTATTCCATGTTCTTCATAGAAATCCTTGAATTCTTTTGACGTGAAATCACCTCCATTATCTAATCTTAAACACTTGATTTTCAAATCAGTCTCATTTTCAACCATCTCTTTGAATATCATGAAACATTCAAACGCTTCTAAATTTTTCTTGAGGAAACAAACCCCGATCATTCTAGTGTAATCATCAATAAGAAACATGAAGTAGTGTTCACCATTCAATGCTTTTGTTCTCATTGGTCTGCATAGATCGGTGTGTACAATATCCAATGGTTTTGTTGTAGAGTATTCCTTTTTCCTGAACTCATCTCTTGTATGCTTTCCATACTGGAAGTGCTTTCACATAATGTTTGTTGACTTTGAAATTTCAGGCATTTCTCTTACCGCTTCTTGTCTGCTAATTTTGACAAGATTGGAAAAGTGCATATGGTCCATTCTTCTGTGCCAAATCCATCTTTCATCTTCCTTTCCCAAGAAACATATTTCTTTTCCAATCTCATTGAATATGCATATTTTGTTTGGATTCCTCATTGTTGTCTCCACCGATATTCCTGATCTTTCTTTTTTTATTTTACATTTATTTGAGTTGAATCGAAGTGTGTGTCCCTGGTCACACATTTGAATCACACTTAGCAGATTATGCTTCATATTTTTGACGAGTAGGAATTTTTCTGCCATGGCATCTTTTCTTCCAAGCTTGACTGCGCCTTTTCATATAATTTTGGATGAGTTATCATTGCCAAATGAAACTGATCCATATTTTTATTTCTTCACTGTTACAAATATGTACTTGTCCCCTGTCATGTGCTTTGAACATCCAATGTCAATGTACCATTCATTTTGTTTTATTTGGGCTTGTAGAGAAATCACACATTATTCAATTTTCATTTCATCCTGATTCCTTTTCCATATCCTTCTCATTTCTTTTACATGACTGTTGAAATCCTGCTTTGATTCCCTTGGAGGAACAATCAACCTGCAATATTTGGCTATGTCGAAAATTGTTTCATTTGCAGCATTCTACTTCATTATTTATTGATCTAAAAATGTTATAATTTATATCGTTATCTTCATGAGGCTTTATTAGATAGTTATTCTTAGGGTAGCCTCCATATTTACTTATGTTCCCAACATAATCTCTACAATTTATAGCTTTGTGCCCAAAATTGTTGTAGGAATAACATAATCCAAGAAAGATAGTTTGGTACCTAAGTGTGGGAGATATTCTAGGTGGTGCAACTCTTCTGTAATCTTCTTCTTAAGTACTCTCCATTGTTGGTTGTTGATTCCACGTCCCTCTTCTTGAATGATCTTCTTCTTGGGTGATCTCCATTGCATGAGTGTTCTCCTTCGTAGGCTTGCATTTTTCCTTCTTGATGGGATCTCTGATGACTTCTGCATAACTCTATTGTTCTGCTTCTTTTTCTGTCGTCATGGAATTTGAACCCTTCTCAGTATGGGGTTTCTTGTATCCTAGGCCAGATTTGTCATAACATGGCCTTTGAATGTTGATGATTTCATATGCTTCCTTCTTACGCCAAAAATTTTCCTTGACTTGATCAAAACACAAAAAATGTACTCTGCTTCCTTGCTAAGTTAAATATTCTGCCAAGATAGATCTGAAATCTTCACTTGAACTACTCTAACCAATTTCTATGAAACTTGTGTTAAATCAAGTCAGAACCCTTTCTTATAAGCCTATGATAATTGCCTTATATACAACCCTGACACTTGCTTAGGATGTTCCAAATACTCATAGAAGAATCTACCCCTGTAGCTCACCAAAATTTACACCTAAAGCAAATTTGAAATTCAACCAAAAGACTCATGTAACTTACACTTGAAACCGGATTTAAAATCAACATAGTATTGAGGATAAGATATGAAATGATCTTACTCAAGCATTTTCAGATTCTGCTTGGCTAAAGAACAATAGACAGGAATGTCACCCTAGGTTTATAGCCAACAAAAATAACATCCTAACTCACAAGTATTAATTACGAGTGCTTAGGCTAGTCTTTTATAGAAAAAATTCTTGCTGAAAATTCACTTTTTATATGATTTTCTAAATATAACAGTTGTTGAAATAAATGTAGAGATAGAAGTAAATACACCAATATGATAATCAAGACAGATGAGACATAAATCAATCCTTTATTTCATTCCAATTTACCAAAGAGTCACTCTCTTTACAAAATTTCATGCAGAAATTTAGGACCAAAGTCAAACTTAGACATCCCCGATGAAACATACAAAAGGACCTCTGACAGAAAATCAAAACTGAACACTGAAATTTGGATCAACTTGCCAAAGATTGCTTCCCACTCGACTTTGCATAATAGCCTTTGTCAATCATGAAAACTAATTCACAAACAGACAAGTCTACACAGACTATCAAAGATAGATCAACACCTCTGAAAAACAAGTGTCTGAATGATGTAATTCAACCCTGAATGTTGTTGTCTACAATAAGACCCTGCTATCATAAAAGAGAATTATGATTTTGATAAATTAAGGAACGAATGAAAACTGAACTATCTCAACATAAACTTAAAGAGCAAACCTTAGTATACTTTTCCTTCCATCCCCCCTTTGTTCCTCGCTTTCCTTTTTCCTTTAAGAAAATTAGAATTGGTTGAAGTAGTTGAACCAACTCATTAGTTAAGTTAGCTAAAACTCAACCAACTTTTTAATTAAGGGGCGGAGGGGGGGGATAATAAATCATAATAAGGGTTTTAAATAAATAATAACTAGTAGGTGGGACCCCTTGTGACTCCCTTTAGCTCATAACAATCATAGCATAACTAGTTAGTTGAGGAAAACACCCCTCCTCGTGACTCCCCTCATCACATTAACATTTGACAATTTAGCTCATTGATATTTTTGAATTATTTTAAAAAATGCATTACTCATATATCAAAATAAAATATGCTGTCCAAAAATTTCTGAAGTCAACTGTCATACACAATAGATAAAATAAAAAAAACTCAAAAGCCATATTTCCCACTCTAAGATGCAATCTTTCCTTGATTGCTGCTGTCACCCTTTGATTTTTCCATACTTTCCTTTCGCTGCACTGAGCCTTTAGGACTAATCTCGCTGATCACGTGAGAACAATCATCCCTCAAATGCATCTACAAAGACATGGATTTATTAGAGCCATTGGAGGGTGAGGAAGGGGTAGCAGTGGATTTTCCTTTGTCATGGGCATGGAGGGCCTCAGTTTTCAACCATTTTCTAGCATGAGAGGACTAAACTAGTGAGTGAACATGTGCATCTTGGGAAATGGGGTTAATAGGCAGTGGAGTAGGTAAGGATAAATTGGGCCAGCCACGGTGTTGGGAGACTACTGGGTGGACAATCTCTTTCCATCCATCATTTTCAGGAACCCCGGGTTGCAATGAGACATGAGGGGGCATAGGAAAACCAGGGGCTTGTGAAGCTTGGAAAGGAGGCCTTTCAGGCCTAGGTTGGACCATTCCTTGCCCAATCCAATTGAAAAATCCAGCCTAAAAAAATTGGCCTAGCTCTTGTGAGTCATCATCAAAATGTATGGAGAACCTTGGCCTTCTTGGGCCTCTATTCCAATTACCTCTCCCTAGGTTGCCTCTTCCATGGCTACCTCGATTGAAAAAACTCATTCCTCCATGCATGATGGATTAACAAATAATCTTTTAAACAACCATACATGATAACTCTTTTAAAATATGAAATAGATTTTGGCTCACCAACATATCAGACTCATGCAATCCAATCCATAGAAATTGTTTAACTATTGTCAATGAGCAGGGTGTGAACAAAGGTCTCAGGATATGCGAGGGGCTTGTATTTAGCGAAAAATTAATAAATGAGGGGAAAAAGAAATACGGTTACTGATCAAAGACCACAAACAATAAACTGTAACTCAAACCAAAGAAAACACCACTGTAATCCAACGACTTTAAACTGCTTCAATACACAATTTTTCTTGACTGTAATTAATTTAGAACAAGGAGTGAAAAATGAATGTGGGAAGGTGAGGGGGTTGTAATTAGCGGAAAGATAAATAATGGTCAGGAAAGAGAGTGATTAATGTTCATAAAATTAATTAAGTGATCCACAAAACCATTCTGTAAAGAAATCTACCAACCAAATTACCACTGTGACCCAAAAAACCACTATTGTGCATAATTCAAACAATTCTGGGCATTAACTTGTTCACTATTTGAAATCAAATACTTAACATAGTGTCACCAACCAAGACAATACACATTCCACAACAATATGTAGGGGAGTTATGTTCTTCTTATTTATCCATTTAACATCTTATAACAATGCTCAAATGCATAAACAATAAACTATTTCCACTCTGTTCAAGATCAAAATCAACCACTGCCCATGAATTATTCCAATCATTGAATACGAACTCAAATGTCGTGCTCGATTTTGTCTTTTAATCATTTGATAATTGAATTTCCATGAATTTATACTGTCACAACATCAATGCCAATCACTATTAAAAAGAAGAGTATTCATTTAACATACAGAGTGGACAATTGACACAACAATTCATATTCAAACTTGCAAGATCCTGACTTTCCATTTAAACACACAGACAACAATCACCACTCCAACTCACGCTACATTGTAGAAAACACAAAACCATTCGACCAACACAAGTGTATTTCTGTGACTGTACAAGCCCAATTTTCTTTGACTCCAAACAATCAAAATGCTGGTCTATCCATCCAATACAACGAGGCATCAACAACAACCCCGATTTTACAAAAAAAATCAATCAAATTACAACAATGCCATGTTCAAAAAACCTGTGACCTTCTCTAGTGGCGCAATCGATTAATATCGATAACAACATAGTGGATAGCCATACCATAATTACCACGATTGCAACATTCCCATTTGATTAGAAAGTCGGATCATAACCACAACAACAAGGTTGAACAACAACCTGATTAGGGTGGCTTCCAATGAAGGAGTAAGGGTGACGTGAAGTAAATGAATGTCACCTCCATCCATAGTCCATTAATTCCTTAGTACATGCCAATAAGCTTTCCATTAACACAATTAATCAAACCATGCATTGAAACCATCACCCATTAAAACCAATAGCGCGACCCATATCAAACTTCTGCCATAACATAATCACCACTTCATATAACTCAATCAAATTGCATAACCATTAACATCTATCACTTTGTCAAATGCGCCACCCACATCCTATCCTTCCAAACTATACTATATGCATATCAACTATATAACTCAATAAAATTGCATAGCTATTAATCTTGCTAGCTAAGATTAACAACAATCATTCTAATCTCCATGCATGTAGTGTAGTATGATATCACTTCTTCCTTTTACATTTTGTTATATTGCTTTTGCCTCTTTTCAATTGTTCTTATGTATTATTACTAACATGTCTATTGTGCAGGTGTCAAAGTAACAAATCTAGGAACATATATCAATGATAGTAATGAAGAACATAGGCCATCGTAACATGATATTAGAGCTTAGAACATAACATGTTTTATTTATCATCTACTAGTTGCAATTAGAACCAATACATAACAAGAATTACTCATATGCCAATCAAACCAATATTTCATCAACCATGTAAGCGGTGTTGAAAAATAGCACAACCATTAAATGAGAACCAGACCTGATCTCCAATCTACAAGGGGGTCCCACCTACTAGTATTATTTATATGTTATCTTATAAAAATAGGCTTTAGCAATACTTTGCAGCTAAACTTCGTTGCGATTTTAATCGTCAACAAACTAGTGACTCCACAGGGAAATTTGTTTCCAACATATTTAAGAACTCAGAACTCATGGTTTCGTAGACCAAGAACAACAGATCAAGGAGATATAACTAGGAAGATTATGCAACAGGGGGAAGTGAGTGGATTTAATGGAAAAATGACTGGGAATTTGGGAATAAATCATGGAAAAGTGTTAAGTATGAGGGGTTTTACCATTGTATGAATAATCATTCAACTAGAATCTTCTCTTAACTTCAAGGAGAAAATCTTTAGACTTGCTCTTAAAAATTTCAATGGATGAAGAAATGGAAAGAAGAAGCGGGATATAACCAGTTCTCTCTATAAAATAATAGTGAAAGCATATAGAAAATTCAAGTATGTTTCAGGGAAAACATCGCAAAAACTATGTAAGCTTGATTTTTATTGACTAACAATGCTTTCCAGGAGTGTCCTTGTGGCATAACTGATCCAATCATCCTATTTTGACCAAAATAAACTAGAAGATAGTAAGCAATAAAATCATAACAGAATTAAATTTGTAAAAATCAACCAGCAGAAATAAATGACAGGAATGTAAAAGCAGAAGGAAAGATTAAAAACTGATAGCAGAAATCAAACTATTGTAAGGCAGAAAAGAAAAAGCACAAAAGGAAAGTAGAGCTAGGCTACTAGTATACAAAAAAACTGAACAACATTAGGACTTTTACGTTGGTCCCTCGCGATGCTTCATGCAAGAACCGTTAGTGCTGTAGTGAAACAGTTTCTTCAGTAAATCCCGTAGAATGCAAGAGTTAGTATCTAGGACAAAAGAAATCTTGAAAGGACCCATAATTAACACTTGGAACTCCAAGGTAGTTATCAACCTCTTAACGCATATGATTAGATCATCAAGGTAGATGTGGATGTTGATCAATTCATCAAGAGTAGTGTGGATAGGTCTTTTAAAAGCGTTACTTGCATCAGATAAGCCCGAAGGAAGTCATTTATAATACATAGTACCACAACTAGTGATAAAAGTGGTTTTATGAGCATCTTCCCCTTTTACCTTGATTTTATTGTAACCCGAAAAACTGTCAAGTAAGGGCCTCAACTGTGACTCTACGACCTGTTGTAGAATTATTTTCATATTGAGAGGAAGAAAAGGATTTCTCGTAACAGCCTGACTGAAAGTGAGGAAACTATAGAAGGTTCTAATACAATCAACGGTCTTTGAAACAAGCACCCAATTGGAAACCCATTCAGAGTGGACTGGAAAAATGAGCCCAACCTTTAAGAAATTTCCCAACTCCCTTTGAACAGTTTCATTAAGTGAAGAGTTAATAAGTCTTTGTTTTTGCCTAGATGGTTTCATAGTATGTTGAATAAGACCATGATCAAAACCACTTAGATCCTCATAAGACCAAGCAAAAACATTTTGAAATCCACCAAGTAGCTTGTCAAACCTCATCTCTTCTTTATCAGAACATTGGGCACCTTTTTTAACACTCTTTGAACATTCAAGTGCCCCAATGTTCAAGGAGATGGTTTCACCCACCTTCCTTCTTAACTCCCCTTCTCTCCTTTTCTCTTTATTCCCTACATCACTCAATGAAAATAGACTCTCAAGAGGAGTCAATCCTTTAGGAATATTGTCGACTTCTATGGATGTCATTTCCTTGGGCTTAAGAGGTTCATATTGAATGAAAGAACAGATGCTCTCATCATTAGGGAAGGCCTGCTAAGATTCTACATTGTCTGGGATATGTGAACGATATAGAGATTGAAAGAAACAATCATGCTTGTGAGGCAAAGATTGATGACTAGAAGAAGTTGCAAAGACAACTAATCGATCAACCATTGAATCCAAATCCCTCTTAATATGAGTGACGTTGAAAGATAAAAGGTTCGAGATAAGTGCCCAAACAGTTTGGGTGTATCGTTCCATCAACTTGTTGCTAGGAGAGAATACCTTACGTATCAGGTTCACAACAAGATCAGAATCTCCAAAAACTGAAAGGTGACCACAACCAATATTAAGGGAGATTTCAATTCCTAATAATAAAGCTTCGAATTCAATGACACTATTTGTGCAAGCAAAATCCAACCTATTAGATAATTTATAAATTTTCCCTATAGGGGAAACCAAGATAATTCCAACCCCATTTCCTTCATTAGAGCGTGAACCATCAAAGTGCATGTGCCACAAATCATCATCTAAATCAATTTGTTCCAAAGGAATATTATCCTCTTTTGTAAAGATGGAATACACTCCTAGGTCCTCTTCGATATAGTTTACACCAGATTATGGAACACTCTCTATGTAGGGTGAAATTCTCCCCTCCCTAAGGACTATAATGTTCTTACCATTCTAAGGCATGGATAAATGCATCCCGTTGAGTGAGAGGTATCCACCTATTAAGGATTTCCAATCTCTTGCCAATATAATTGAATAATTTCTTACATGCATATCAATTACATGAATGTTGAGGGTTATCCTTATTTCAGGATGAGCGCATAAGACTAAGGTCACATCCTTAATCTCACCTACGGTTGTTTGTTGTAGTCTATTATATGAGAGCATGATTATGGGATTTTCATTTGTACAAGACAAGCCTAGCTCTTCCATAATAATCTTCGACATCACACTTGGGCCCGAACCGCCATCAATGAGGAAATAGTGGGAAATATTATCCATAATATTTACAGAAATATAAAAAGGGGGATTTTTTTACAGGGTATCTAAATTTATGTACACCTATTTTATTTATAGGTGAATCCTCTTCATTCACCTCTTCAGAAAGATTGGCTATAACGAAATCTTTTCCTTCCATGAATTGTTTCAGATGCATCTATTGTTTAGGGACGACAACCATGTATAGAAGGGTTGCATCTGCTTTGATGTTGGCCAACTGATTTAAGATATTGTGTTTGGAAGAGGGGATAGGGGAAGTTTTTCCTTGATTATTAAGAACTTTAGGGACCTGAACAGTAGCAACGGGTGAAGATGAGACTGGGCTAGATGAGTTGCGGGGAGGGTCAACTTTTCCCTTGGGAGCATAAGCCTTGTTCCTAATATTGATGACCATGACATCTTCTAGCTCTGAAAAATATAGGACAACGATAGTATCTTCTGGTCTTTTACCAAATATCTTATCTCTCACACTCTTCCTTACCTCACATGTGGTATCCTCGTGGTGTTCCTTGTAGAAGTTACACCAACTTTGAGGAAATATGGCCTTAGGCTGAACATTGTTATCAATTGGATTTCTAAGGGGGGCCACGGAAGAGGATGAAGCTCCAGGGGTGAGAGGTGAGGAAGTCCCCCTTCACTCAAACTCTATCATACAATTTTCCATATCTCGTACTAGATATAAGAGGGCATACATGTTTGTATGTCTAACTGATTTTCCCTGGGGAAGACTTGTTCTTTCAAGCTATTCTTCATACTTTGAAAAAGTATGCGGAGTGGAACCGAGATTATCAATGGCTTTTTCTTCAAGACAATGGCGGTAGGGGGAAGGAAATGCATTGTAGTAATGCATGAAAGCGGCTTGGTTATGAGGGAAGATGAGTTCGGGTATTTGATTGTATAACTTGGTGAAACATTACTTTAAAGACTTGGTGGTATCACCATCCTTATAGGTAACGTTATTATACTCCCGTAATTTTTCGGTTGGGCTTTTAGATTGCCCATAAGTGGATATGAACCAATATATTAACTCCTCCCAAGTAGACAGAATCTTAGGAGGAAGGTCAAAGAAATCGGCTGCAACCTTTCCTTCCAAGGAATTAATGTACAAGCACATGCAAGTATCATTGTCATTTGCCCCTATGTTATGACAAGCATTAGAAAATGCCACCAGGTGTTCATTTGTAGTGACAATGTTATTTCTTGAAACTTAGGAAGATGCTCCTTGAACTTAGGGAGTGGATGAGTAGCATGTGCTAAGTTAAGAGGAGAGGGCACATGCCATGGCGTGGTTGTGGCATCTTCTTCAAACTGTAAAAGCCCATACTTTTTAATGACTTTGGTGGGATTTGTGGTAGATTTCATAGGGATATGGTGGCTATATAAGCTACCAATCACTGATGAAGATGAATTCTCAGAGGAGGAAGCACCTCCAGTGCCACCACAACCACCACTAGATTCCATCTTGTGGATGGTAGATGAGGGAAAGAAAGATGAACTGGATGAGTCAGACAAATTTCTCCTTAGAGAATTTTGTTGGGCAAATAACACAACATTCCTTCTTCGTATTTCAGCAATAGGATTGATTTTAGGTGATAAGCCTCTTCTTATTCTAGAAGCACGAGAGTTTGAGGACATGAAAGAAAGGACAAAACTGAAGAAACAAGAAAGTCACTGCTGATTTCTAGGTTGTCTACGTCTAGCTTCCAATCGTTCTTGAGCACTAATATCTCGTTCAATTGCTTCCCACGAATGGTTAAGCTCAACACGAGTATTGGCAGTGTCTAAAATGGTGTTAAACAAGTTCAAAGCAATGTTGATCTGATCTTGAAGACCAGGCTCAATATTGGGCTGCCTTGTAACATGCACAATCATTCAGAAATAAACAATCAAAGAATCAATATCAGAAAAATAGATGTATTGATGAAAATCGAGTATAAAATTAACCAGAGAGATATCACAACTCTCCCAGTATGGTCACCAAATAAATGTTGAGGATAAGATATGAAATGATCTTAAGCATTTTCAGATTCTGCTTGGCTAAAGAAGAATAAATGAGAATATCACCCTAGTTTTATAGCCATAAAAAATAACATCCTAACTCACAAGTATTAATTACGAGTGCTTAGGCTAGTATTTTATAGAAAAAATGCTTGCTGGAAATTCACTTTTTATATGATTTTCTGAATATAATAGTTGCTGAAATAAATGTAGAGACATAAGTAAATACACCAAGATGATAATCAAGACAGATGAGACATAAATCAATCCTTTATTTCATTCCAATTTACCAAAGAGTCACTCTCTTTATAAAATTTCATGCAGAAATTTAGGACCAAAGTCAAACTTAGACATCCCCGATGGAACATACAAAAGGACCTGTGACAGAAAATCAAAACTGAACTCTAAAATCCAGATTAGATTGAAATAGATTGCTTCCCACTCGACTCTGCACAATAGCCTTTTTCAGTCATGAAAAATAATTCACAAACAAACAAGTCTACACAGACTATCAAAGATAGATTAACACCTCTGAAAAACAAGTGTATGAATGATGAAATTCAGCCTTGAATGTTGTTGTCTACAATAAGACCCTGCTATCATGAAAGAGAATTAGGCTAGTGATAAATTAAGGAATCAATGAAAAATGAACTATCTCAACATAAACTCAAAGAGCAAACCTTAGTATGCTTCTCCTTCCATCCCCTCTTTGTTCCTCCCTTTCCTTTTTCCTTTAAGAAAATTAGAATTGGTTGAAGTAGTTGAACCA
>JASDQU010237251.1:6723-16954 GCA_032191745.1 Picea mariana | reverse complement strand
ATAATCGTTGATTTTTAAAGACCAAACATATTGTAGATCTTGAAAATTTTATCTTCAAACAACAAATTGGTATATATATCTACGATCTGATCATCTTTTTTATAATACACAAGAGTGACAACCTTTTCCTGAACCAATTGTCTCATATAGTGAGTATGTAGTTCAACATGCTTCATTTTACTGTGAGAAACAAGATTGTCAACAACTTGAATTGCACTTTGATTATCACAATAGAGTGTAGTTGAGGCCTGGAAAGGAAACCCAAGTTCACTTAAGAGATAATGAATCCAAATTATCTTTGTACCTGCATTAACAATGCCATGATACTAGACTTCTGTAGTCAATAGAGAGACTACCTTCCATTTCTTGTACAACCAAACCAGTCATCCAGTGCTGAAGTGAAATACATTACCAGAGGTGGAATTGCAATCATCAATGTCACATGCCCAGTCGGTGAAGCCAAATAACGAATATGAATTTCAACAATATTTGAAACCAAGATGAGTGGTACCCTTAAGGTAACGAACAATTATTTTGAAATCTTTTCAATGGATTTCTCTGGTATCCTACATAAACTGAGAACCCACACTAAAAATAAAAGAGATGTCAGGTTGACTGTGAGTGAGATAAATAAGACTGCCAACCAATTATCGATAGAGAGTAGCATTGAATTTGGGAGACGGAAAGGTTTTACTTAGTTTAAATCTAGACTGAAAAGGAGTAGCACATGGATTACAATCTACCATCTAAAAATGTGTCAATAGATCCACTACATATTTAGATTGAGAAGTGAATAAACCATCAGTCAAAGGTAATACTTGAATACCCAGAAAATAGTGTAGAAGACCAAGATTGGTCATATCAAAGGAGTTAGTATGTTGGTTCTTCAATATGAGAATGAGATCAATGTTATTTCTAGTTATGATTAGTCGTCAACATATACAACAAAAATTAAGATATTTCCATGGGTATGAAGTACATAAAAACTGTGATCAGATTCACAACATTTGAAACCAATATGGAGAAAGAAACGGTCGATCTTAGCATACCAAGCCCAGGGATCTTGTTTCAAACCATAAATATATTTTTGAAGTTTACAAAATAGAGTGGAATTTTTCAAAAAAACAAGAGGATGTTCTATGAAACTTTTCTCAGATAGTTCACCATGAAGAAAGACACTTTTCACATCCATCTTGTGGATCTACCATCCAAAATGGGAAGCAAGGGAAAGAAACAGTTAAACAAAATTCACCTTTGCAACTGGGGGAAAGGTCACATTGTAGTCAATGTCTTGTTGTTGCAAAAATCCTTTCACAACCAAACGAGCTTTATGACACTCAACAACACCTTCAAAGGTAAATTTGGTCTTATATACCCATCTACATTTCACAATGTTCTTCCCTTGAGGTCAAGGAACTAAATTCCAAGTGTGATTCTTCAAAATATAATCCATCTTAATCTGCATATATTTCTCCCATTTAGGTTGTCCTTGTGCATGTGAGTAATATACATGATTGCAAGTTTCTAGTACGTGTGCCATCAAGGAAACAATGGCCCACTACTTTTTATTGTGAGTTTGTCAACCTGAAGAAATATCACTGGCATATACCTACTGCAAAAGGTTGATCAGAAGAAGAAATAGTTTCAGTCAAGGGAGACAGAGGACCAATCGAAATAGAAATTGACTAGCCAGATAACTCAAGAGAGGTTGATGGCCTAGTCGAAATAGGAACATAGTTTGATTGTCTAGTCAAAGGAATGAAAAAATGAATATGTGAACTATTGTCAGAAACAACATCGAAGGAACCATCCTGTAGTAAACCAGAGGAAGCATTCAACAACTTGATGCCTGAAGAATTCTCATAAAAATACACATTTCTTCTAATAATGATCTGTCATTTGATAGGGTTAAACAATTGATAGGATTTGGAATATTCTAAGTAGCCCATCATGATACAAGCATGAATCTTTGCATCCAATTTCTTTCTGCAATCATTTGGAATATGAGCTCAAGAAACACATTCAAATATGCAGAGGTGGCCAACTAAGGGCTTTCGTCCACATAATTTCTCGACTGGAGTCACAAAACTAATAGCTCTAGTTGGAATATGATTCAGGAGATAGTTGGCACATTAAACAACTTTAGCCCAAAAACAAGTGGGTGGATCTTTCGCTTGCAAAATAAGATAATGTTTGATTCTTTTGTTTTGCAACACCATTCTGTTGTGGAGTATGAGGAAAAAAACACTGTCAATCAATCTCAAATCGAATAATATATTCTTCAAATGATAGATTCACATACTGACCACCATTATCTGGTCTCAAGCACTTGATGGTTCGACCACATTTATTTTCATCTAATGCCCTAAATTCCTTTAACTTTTCAAAGATATGATTCTTATTTTTCAAGAAATAGACCCAAGTGAATCTGGAGAGATAATCAATAAAGGCCAAGACATACTTTGCACTTGCTAAGGAAGGTAGATTGATACAACAAAGATCATTGTGAACCAACTCTAGGAGGTTCTGAGCTCGCGACGCTTTGCTAGAGTTGAAGGATGCTTGATTATGCTTTCCCAACACACATCCTCTATAGAATCCATCAAATAGAAGGACTCTACATAGACCAAAAACCATATTATGTTTGGACATCACATTTAGAGTTTGATAATTGATGTTTCCAAGTTATTCATGTCCATAGATGATTTTAGGGGCTAAATTTTGCTCATGGGCTAATTTTCCATGGTTTTTCCAAAAACGAGATTCGCTATTTTAAAAATGATTTGCCCAAATTCTATAGGATAAAATTATTTTACCTTACAAATCGCCAAAATTTTATAAAAACTATATAAAATCCTTAGAAATTTGAATATTTTTACAAAAATATCGCCAAACATTTATAGTTGGCATATGAAAGATTAGTAATACTCGCCAAGGTTTCTATATTTTAAAATAAATTTCCATCCTTAAAATCATCCCTGTTCATGTCATATTTGAATTCGCTCATTAGTGTGAGAAATAAGAGTAGTCAGTTCATATTTGAGTCGAGGCAGGTCACAAAACTTGTATAGTTTGTCCTTTGAGTCAAGAAACCCTCCAACGACAATCGAATTACCATTCTTCAGATCCATGATGAAGAACCTATCTGGCCAAAACTCTGGAATATTACCAGTTTATGTTAGTTGAGAAACTGACAACAAATTTGTGCTCAGATTGGGAACACGATAGAAATAGACAATTTTCCCATGTCGACGGAATACATCACCACAACTAACAATGTTAATAGCAAATTCATCAACAACATGGATCTTTCACTCCACAACTTTATCCAAGGACGTGAACAAGGAAGCATCCTTAGCCATATGACAATTTCATCCAAAATTGACTATCCATTCATTATGTGCATTATGAGCAAGCAATGCTTGAGAAGTTCTAACTTGGAAGGTGAAATTATTAGCAAGTCGATGAATAGTCAACAAGTCTCCTTCAAGTCACTTGAATTTCTCCTCTAAGTTATCTCTCTTCTTGTAGCATACTTTCTCCACATGTCCAGTCTTTCCAGAGTACCAACATGTATTATTCTTTTGATTCTTCTTTAGTTCATCATTCCTCCCTTTAGTTTTTTGGTCAAGGTATTTAGTTTTATGTATAAGGGTATCAAACCTTCCTCTTTCCTTATGATTCATATTTCCCTTTCCCTTGAGTAAGCGAGCTTGATATTTGCCACCAAGATTCATTTCATTAAGCAATTTGTGTTGATAATTAATTAGTAACCCACATAAAATTTCAAAAGTATAATCCTTACCATCTTCTTTGCATGCCTACCAGTTTGTCAGGAACGTTGAAATGAACACGTCTAATGGTGTTCTAAAATTCATTAGGACCAACTCGATGATTTTTCCATATTTATTCTGATAATTCTACCTACATTCTTCCATTTTCAACTGCATCTCTTTGAATCATTCCAAATAGTCCTCAATTTTGTCGAAGGAATGACGATTGAGATAGATCAACTCTTTTTCAAAATGCATGACTTGTCTTTCATCAACTTTGTCAAACAAAGACTTCAACTTTTTCCAGATTTGATGAGGAGAATCGATTCCATTGGCATGGAACCGAATCTCCTGCAAGATATAGGTCGTGATTACCCTCACAACCTAATCTTTATTTACATTGAGAAAAAACTTCATCCAGTGTCTATTAAATCTAGAATCATAGTCTTCATATATTTCCAAAGTCCCTTACTTTTCAGTAAGGTCTCCATATCTGGTACCCAAATAACGTAATTTGATCCATTCAGAACAACAATATTGATCTTAAAATCCATCTTCGATATCTAACAGATCTGATTTGATCCATGGGTTACAGTCAACAAATCACCAACCCAGAGTCAATCACAAACAAATCAGACTCAACAAGATTTGTAGACAACATGTGAGGTATAAACCTCACTCTGGTACCATTTTGGGGTTTGTGTGTAACCTCGTGTGAAACAAATAACAAAATCTACATAACAATTGAAGAGAAATAACTTCACAAAAGATTAATGGCATCTAAAGACATCATTACAACACTTAAGCACAGTGCATTGTGATCAAAGAATCACAATGCATTATTACGCACATGATCACCATGATCCACATACATTCAACATACTAAATGACCCATTGGGTCCTTTATTTATAGTCTCAATATCTAGCCAACTTCCTCAGAATAAGGAAGATCTTGTTCACATACAACTGTCTATTGTTAGAGTTGACTTTTTCAAATCCATGTTGTCTAGTGGGATAGCTAAACCAGGTAGAACCAACCATCTATTCATACAAATTGTAGTTGTTTTCTCAACATATCGGTCCATCGACTAATTGTCTTCAACTTCTAGTCAACTACTTGACCATGGTATGTTCAGAATTCCTTTTTGAGATCAAGATATAATAGTTTATGATGACAAGAAGAGGCCATTGAATGAAATGATGATTATTAGTGTAAGACTATATCCATGAGGATATGGATGAGATGAAGGGAACCATATTGTCCTAACCCTTCATTCAAAGAGTGATTGTATGTGAAAGAGAACCAAGCAAAGGAAAAATAGGAATTTGAGAAAGAAAGGTTATGAGAGAGGAGGTCAATGGACTATGGAAGGAATATAGAGGGTGATATAGAAATGATGGGGATCTGTTGTTAGTATTATAGTCCCTCATGTCAGTATATATACTAGTATATATACTGACATATTATCTCGGTATATATATTAGTGTACTATACTAGTATGTACAATATTCTATATATCGATATATATACTGACATACATATATGTTGGTAAATATACTACTCTATACTACATATACATATATATTAACATATATAATACACTATTATGTCAGTATATATTCAATGTCCTAATATTGAAATCAATTTTTTAGGGCTATTGTAGTTGTGGTTCCACTATCAAAGTCATAGTTATTTCATCAAATCTCTTGTCAGTCATAGTTCTTATTAGAACTCTCCCCAATGGTAAAATTTCCTTTATCAAATTAGTGTTGATGAAATTTCCTCTTTCATAGTTCTTATTGTTCACACTATCCTATTAGTCATAGTTCTTATCGATCATGGTTTCTTAGTCATAGTTCATTTGCCAAAGTTCTTGCTAGTCATAGTTATTGTTGGTCATAGTTTCTTTTTCAAAGTTCTTATTTGTCATATTTCATGTCAGTCATAGTTATTTTTTCAAAGTTCCTATTAGTCTTAGTTCTTGCATCAAAATTCATTGTTTTGGAACTCTCACTAACTAAATAACTTTGGCCAAGGAAACCTATTTTCTATTTTAAAATCCTTATAACGATTTGTTTCTTCTTCTCCCCTTGAAAACTAATCCTCCCCAAGAACCCTTCCCTTCCTCTATAAGACACTTATATCTCCTCCTTTTAGTTCTTATTATGTCAACATCTAAGATCTAAATCCCGCTAGGGATGAGAAAATTGAGTAATAATACAACTTACTACCTAGAGTGGCTTCATTTGTATTAAGGAACACTGATCTTAACAACACACCCCCATCATTGCTATCTCACCCTCTATCTTCCCTCTATAGTGGATTGGCCTCCTCTCTCATAACCTCCCTATCACAAATTCCTATTTTACTTATGCTTGGGTTTCTTTGACATAAGATCATAACAACTACCATGACAAGGACTAATAACTAAGAGTCAATAATGGAAAAAAGCACCAAAATAATGAGGGCCTGGTAATACATTCCTTCATATACATTGGGTAAATTTAGTAGGTGTCATACTAGTAAGCCATCTCGACTAGAAAGTGTATTCGACTAAAAAGTGTATTCATTAAATACATGAAGTCATGCATTTAGAACAAGTAGTTTTGTAATGGGTAGATCTGTATTAGATAAAATTTGGAGTAAAATCTCTTAATCATGAGTAATATAAAACAACTCTAATTTGTAGATTATAAGTTAAAAAAATAGATTATCCAAAAAGATATATAAGTTTGGAATTTCTTACAATATATTATCAACTTTTTAAATTAATAATTATACAATCTGTAAAAAAATACCTAACAACTTAAATACTTTAAAGAATATGAATATACCTAAGAACTTAAATACTTAAAGAATATAACTTTCAAACACTAAAAAAAGAGAATTACTAATAAACTTCTCCAGGGATTCCATGTTCTTCCATGCTCTTTATCTAGATATTAAGCTCTAATTTGTAAATTATAAACTAAAAATAGTGGTTATCCACAAAAGCATATAAACTTGAAATTTCTTACAATATATTATCATCTTTTTAAACTCATAAGTATATAAAAGATAGCTAACAACTTAAATATTTTAAAGAACATGAAGATACCTAACAACTTAAAGAACATAAATGTGAAACACTAAGAAAGAGAATTACCAGTAAACTTTTCCATGGATTCCATGGTCTTTATATAGATATTTATGGATCACTTCTATGAAACACAACTTATTTTCTTCCCTTTTCACATATGTATGTTACATCTTTGTTCAGATATTTGGGTCGCCTCTCTCAAAGGTTTCTAGAGCATTAACTTGGTTTCCTTCGTCACCTCCTCTTTTCCATAATTAATGCCTCTTCTTCCTCTTTTATCTCTTTGGAAATGTCACAATCACTTACATAGTTGTGATTTCAATAAAAATATATGAGGCTTTTTTTGTTGAGCATTTCCCCCTTGTATAACCATAGGTTTGCAATTTATGGCAACCGGAATTTTGGAGGCCCATCTTCATGTTCATGCTAGATACTTGTGTGATGGAAGAGGAATTGGGGTACAATTTGGTGGGTAGGAATTTGGACTTTTATTTCTATTTGGTTGAAAATATTCACTCAAAGAAGAGGGAGGAGGTTCATGAGTTTTGTAAATAATTTTCCTTTGCAACATTACATGTAGGGTATGTTTTGTGCATATGAAGTTTTTTGAATAATTATTTGAGTCTATGTGAAAATACTTAATAAAATAGAAAAATAAAAATAATACCTTTTAACTATAAATTGGTAAGAGATAATTATTTAAATACTTGTAAAAAATGATATAATCACAAAAAATGAAAAAATTATTTAATTTCTATAAATATATTAAAAAACGATAATTTTTGGATTAAAATAAGTACATGTTCCACAATTATTTCCTTTGAGAAAATTTGAGATTCACACTTAAAATCATAACCAAGCTAGTGAGACTTCTCCAAATCCTTTCTAATAACACACCATAATAAAAAAAGAGAACATAATACATAATGCTATAATGTATACCCAACATGCATGGAGAAAATGAGTTTGACACTTATTGGTTACATGCTACACTATATAACCATAAGATCCACTATATAACTATAAGATTTTGTAATATTTCTAATAGATATTACTCTTTAACTTATATTTCAAAGCCTATGTGATTTAGAAATGCATGATAGTTTAAAAAGGCTATGATACACATAAAATAATAAAGTTGTGGTTTATTATGTCAATGTTATTAATCATTATCAACCTTTTAAATTGAATAAAATGAAGAAGAAACATAATAATAATATTAATAATAATATCACTCGGATGGGGTGTCACTTAGAGAGATTGTGTGCATAGCTGGCACAGAGCAACTAGGGGAGTTATTAACCTCGATCGCCAGCCCTAAAGCATTCATTCCTCCATGGCTCACACCATGAGAGGATTTATGGCAATGTTCCTAGCAAGGCACTCAGGCGAGTGCACCAGCCAGGCAAGGAGTACCAAGCAGACGCAGAGGTCCTCTCAAGCATCAACAACAGTTGCAGGGGTCATTTCAACCTTCAATGGTGTTAAAGGTGGAAGACAGGTCTTATATAAGGAGCCCTCCTTGATTATTATTCTCATCTGGTGCACCCTCGTGGTTGCGTTCCTCAATTCCCACTACAATTCACAAGTTCTCTCCTATTGCAACCTTACAATTCGCACTAGTGGCATCCTCCCCGATTATCTCAGCTCCACCTCTCCCCAAGGCCTCTCTGTCTCCCTCCCTCACCCACTATACCACCCTCACCTCCCCTCCAACATGCCTCGGGAGCGCAGTAAATCTAAGAGGGGTGCCCGCAACAGGGGCACCCTTTCTAGAAGCAACAGGCTCACCCCCTCCCAAAAGGTGCTCATTGCCCACTTTGCCAATCCTCATCATTCCAACCAGGGAGAAAATCCGACCACCCTCCATGGAGCCTCTCCGGTAAAACTGGAAGAGGAAACCTCCACTGCCCACCACCCCTTGTCCCTCCTGCCGCTGTGAAAGGTAAAAAAGGAGGCGCCATCCCTGGATGCGCCACGCCTGGAAGTGCACACTCCTATACCCACCAAACTCCTAGCCCCTCCCATAGTCAAACCAAGCGAACCCTATTATGGGGATGGTAGTTGTCGAGCAGAGGAGGAGATCCCTCCAAACTTGCAGTTAGAGATTCATATAGGTACAACCAAAGACACCAATCCAGAAGCTAACAGAGTAGTGGGCAAAGAGGAACACGACCAGACACAACACTTCGCTAATCGCCTCGTGGAGGAGCACCTCCACATCCTCTTCGAAATCAGACAGAGGCAAGCAGATCGGGAGCACTCTCAACGAATCCTCCACCAAAGGATGGATATCCTATTCTAGTGCTCTTGGATGCTCCGATGAATGCCAAATGCTCGACCTGCAACCAACGGTTCATCCTAGCTTACAACATACATGGTCAACCTGACCCAACCACAGACTAACATTTCCAGGTTTGGTCTTTTTCTGTTCAATATAGTTGCAGAATTGCAACCTATAATGACCTAGATTTCTTTTCCTATTGTATTTACACAGTCTCAGTGATGTTAGTCTTGCTTATAGTTTGCTTAAGCTGAAAGAGACACTATCGAGTCGGTATAATTTTGCTCACTCAGACACACTGCAATTTTGATATAAAGATTTAGACAAACATGGCAATGCCTGAACAACGGGAGGCCACCTGTATTGGTTTCCCTCTTGTGGTGAAACAGGTGGCTGACACTTGTCTCTGTACATTTTACATTTTATGGTTGATATTAATACAAGACTTTTTTTATTTAAAAAAAAATATATTAATAATAATATGGAATAAAATGAAGAAGGAACACAATTTTTAAATTGAATAAAATGAAGAAGGGACATAATAATAATATGGAATAAAATGAAGAAGAAACATAATAATAATAAATAATATTGTGTAGAGTATGAAGTACAACTTTCCCGTGCATTTGATTGGACAATATCATTATAGGCTGGATAAAGAGGTTTGTAAAAATGTTTATGATTTATTATTTAAAGATTTTAAAGTTTTATAAATTATATTATTTTTTATAATAAATTTTAGTTAAAATTTTTATTTTATATATATATATATATATATATATATATATATATATATATATAATCTATGTAAGATATTATAATAAAACTAATTAAGTTTATTGTTTAATGTTTTTAAAATTTAAATTTATATTTTAAAATTCTTTACTTCAATTTTCATTTCATATCTCTTATCTATGTTGGAAATGGTACTTCCATGTCCCATAGTTATATGTCAAAAATGGTGCATGCTCGTCGTTGTGCCATCTAGAATAGAAATGGTTATGAGCGTGGAGATTGTTGGATGATCGTGAGTAGAAATTGATCCATTCTTTAGATTAAAAATGTTGTAAATGTTTAGTAATTTATCTAAAAAT
>JASDQU010237250.1:0-16971 GCA_032191745.1 Picea mariana | reverse complement strand
CCCCATCCTTGTGCCCTTTTATGACTTGTACTAGCTAGGTCACTACACTCACCATTGTCCCAAGATCGTAGAGCTTCTCTAATTGGTTGTTTCTCTCACCATTTTATCACTACCAAATGCACCCCCCACCCCCCTTCCCTTTTATCACATCCTCCAACACATGTTGAGGGTGCCACCACCCCTCATCAAGGCCAACCCAACCCTCCATAGCCTTATGTAACTTAGCTTATGACTAATCACCCATGCTACATTTATAAATAATTTGGTCATTATACCCATGACTGTATGAACCTCCCAATAGTGGGAACTTTTCCACTCCCTTTCTACCATCTAACAATAATCCATAACCCCTCTACCCGACAATATCACCATATTGCTCATTTAATACAAACATTGCTTGCTTCTTTTCTTGGGCCTCCACTTATCTTAGTGCTATATGTTGCTCACTATTCGAGTAACACCACCTTCTCCATCAGTTACCTTGCCCACTTAGCTTATGTCAAACCTTCTATCAATGAGGCTCCATTTTATCACCATTATTGGATATGTTCTAGCACATCTTCTAATCCTTCATTGCATCCGATGAAAGATCCATGTACACTGTATAATTTTCGAATTTAGTTTTTTTAGCATTCTCATGCCACGAGTTATGTTGCATGTGTGTAGGATATCATCAAAGGCATCATTTTTTCATGATCTTCGATAGTCCCACTTTAGGTATATTATCTAGAATGGAAGTAGGTATAGACTTACCCTCTACAAACACCACATTTCAACCTTTTTCCACCTATGAATTTTTCATTGCTCTTGTAGCTTAGTTTGAGGGTTTGGAAAAATAAAAGGATGATGGTATATATGAGTAGGGTCGTGTTATGAGTAGGGCGACTGCTGCCAAGGTGGGTACGAATTTTCTTGGAACGAATTCTTTCATAGAGGTCGAGTTTGTTGGACGGTTTTTAATCACCAAGGCCGAATCTGATCCTATTCTCCCTTGTTCTGAGTCTCTCATTCATTGTCTGGGTGAGTCGCTATTCTGGAAAGAGTTCCTCATTCTGAGACTCGTTTTTGTTGTGTGGAGGTAATGGGGTTTCCTTACACCAACTCCATCTATGGTAGCGCTGTTGCAATATTCAGGGCACCTACAGGCTGATATATTCCAAAAATACTATTGTTGATTATTCCTTGGAGAACTGGGATCTTGAAGAACACACACAGATTGCATAACCCAAGTTCTTCTATTTATTTTCTTCTATGTATTGAGACTGATATTGTCATTATTTCGCATCTAGTTTAATCAATAGAGTGCAGAAAATACTCTCTGAATTGTGCCAATATATCAATGTGAACATTATAAGTTTCATCTTAATTTACATACTCTTGTAAGAAGACTGTATGTGAACTGTTTGTCAAATTACCTGAATCAGAAAATTAAACAAAAATACACACAGTCTTGTGGATATAGAAGCAAACCCTATAAGGTATCTAAGGAGGTATCTTACATTTTTGTAACAACAGACTCTTCTTCTCTCATGTTTTTTCTTGTTTTGGGCTACCTCTTGATATTATCTTTGATCATGACTCTGAATTTCTCTACACCTTCTGGAAAACACTATGGAAATTACTAGGATGTCAATTTTATCTTTCTACAAACTTTCACCCTCAAACACATGGATAGACTAGAGTGATGATTCTCATTTTAGTACATGCACTTCATATTTATTACACTTGCAATAAATAGTGTGATACATACTTACATGTACTACAACACAACTATAATAGGGCAGTGAATATACCAACAAGGTACCTACCAAGTCTTTCTGTCTTCTATTGTGGGGTTTTGTTGTACTTGATGTTGCTATCTCAGACATCCTTTTTGTGGTCTATTTCTTGGCAAACTATCCCTCGGTCCATATTGACAAAGATCAAACCCTAAAGGTTTGATCCATGAACCTAAACTAATTTTATGAGCATATACAAGAGGTCTACATCCACACAGGTGACAAATACATCTTTCATTGATCAGGAGGTAAGCTAAAGGTTTGTTTTTTACACTAAAAATTTTTGTTTGTATTAAGGTCTGTTTATATCTTTTCTCATATGTGTTGATCTAGTAAACGAGAATTTAAAAGCATTTTGTTTTTCAATTTTTTCCCTAATTTTAACAAACTCAAAACCAACTACTTGTCGATATGCGTACTTAACCAAAATTCCATGATGAATATTATGTCATTAAAAGTATGTGTACTTAACCAAAATGCCATGATTAATATTATGTCATTAAAAGAGTAATTGTTACCCCTTCAAAATTACATTGGCATTTTCAAACATTTATCTAGTGTTGCAGATCTGAAGGTTGAATTTGGTTGAAGGATATATTACTTTTCCAGAACTTCTTAAAGTTTTCCATGCATACTAATTCCAAGGAACAATTCTTGAGGACTATTTTGTCTTAATTTAGTTGTTGCAGTCCTCAATGATTCCACATATGTAGTTCCATATTGGTTTGGTTAAGCCAACTTGAGTTCAACTTTGTGGAGCATTTTCTGTTGAAGTGTTCTTTTAGTAGTAAAACATGAACTGGTATTGATCAACATATTTGGTCATTATATTTAATTGAAATATTTCAGATGGTGTTATTTAGTAAGGTTCCAATTATATATTCTCCCCATTAAACTGCTTAAGTTGCTTTTAAGCTTGCATGCTATCTGGAGAACTTTTGTTGTGATTTCATTAAGGTTTTCTATCTTCTAAGTTATGAAGTTTTCATTACAAACCACACAAATATAATGAGGCATCAATTTTTGTGGTGTAGGAAATATTAGATACTAGGTTCAACAAAACGTGATAAGTAAAAAGTAAGTGAAATCTGCCAAGGAAATACTTTACAACTTAATCCTTTTTGTAAATTTCTTTGGTTTGTGGAAAGTTGAGTAGTTCTTTATTTTTCCTTCCTTGTAGTATATATAGCCATATTTTTCCTTTCTTGGTTCTTGCACTACAGAGAAGAGAATATAATTCTAGTAATTTCCAACAAATGACCAAGAAATAGGTTGATAGGACCAGAGAGTACAACCAGTCGTCAATAGACTATGGGAGTGTGGTAAAGGCAGAGAAAATGTACCAATCACGTTGAAGGGCTTCATAGGATCTTTAATTTAATATGTTTTCTTTCTAATGTCTGTCTATGGTTGCTTAAATTATTGGGCCTTTGCTTTGTGCAGTTGACATTCCTTTGGAGATTGGAAGCCTAGTGAACATCCAACGCTTGGTGAGATGAGGATGGTGATACTTGTTTATCATGTGTTATGCGATAGTAGATTCTATGAAATACTCAGATTTGGTAAATGATGTCATTAATACAATGATATAATCTCAATTTGTAAAAGCTAAAATGGTTGAATATTGAATCATGTATAAATATCTTTAACACTTATGTATAGAGTGAAGTGTATTGATTCCAAGTTTTTGTTTTTGCCATATTTTGTCTGAGAATCACCTAGAGCGGCTACCTATAACTTTGGGCAAGATTCAGTCACTTAAGGTGCTTGCCATTGATGATAATCGACTTACAACTTTACTTGATGAATGTAGGTTTTGTCGTCTGAGTTATGTTGTATAAAACTAATGAGATAATGCAATTTTGTTGCATCCAACCTTTACTTTGCTGCATTTTCTCTTCTTCTATGGTTTTGGTGTTCCTATGTATGTTTATTTTCTCTTTGCCTGTTTTAATATTTTTAGGAACAGGATGGCTACTCCTTTGTTGGGTTTAACTTTAAGAATAACATGTTAGAGTTTAGGTAGAGGATGGGTTTCAATATTTGTTTTTTATGTTGAGAGTGATTTGAATTGACACCATTCAATCCCAATTACAACATAAAGACTTTTTTTTCCATCTGACATTTCTTCATGGTTTTATGTTTTTTTAGTAGGATTACTTGTTTGGCTTGAGAGGTTATCTGTATCAGACAACTCATTAAGATCTTTACTTGTTCTGGTTCTCATTTTGGTTGTGGTTGTGGCTTGGGTGAACTAGTATGCTCAAAAGAATCCTCCTCTGATGTGGCATTACGCAAGTTAACATTTAGTAACACACCTAGAACCTGCATCATGTGTTGGTCACTAAGGTATAGATTAATATTGTTATGTTTTTTCTGAACATCTTGAATCATCTTAACAAAATCAGGTTGCTACAAAAACATTCTTGTCTTTGGATCTACTGTTAATTTTGCCCACAATTCCGGCCCCTGAAATATGTTTCCAAATGGAGAGGATTGGGACCATGATCTACTTGCTTCCTATGCATCAACAAGGCTCGATTTTAATGCTTCATTAGAAGGATCAAGCTCCAGGCCCTTTTTGTAAGAAGAAATTGCATCGTCATATTTTCCAAGACCAACATATGCTGCTCCAAGCATGTTGTAACCCTTGGACCAATCTGCCTTAATTTCCATCGTCTTCTTAGCATCCTAAAGTGCATCACTATAGTTATGCAATGAAGCATATGTTGCAGACCGATTTGAATATAAAACATGATTGGTCGGAGCAAGAACTATTTCTTCAGAGAAATGTTTTATAGCTTCCTCATAGTTTCCTGTAGAAAATGCAACATTTCCTTTTGCTTTTGCTTCATCAACCATTTGTTTCTGCAAACCTAACTATATGCATTGAACAAGTCAAATTAGAAACATCACTCATCATGCATTTCACATTTTGTCAAGATGACTATATATTTCCACTCTGCTCATTGTGTGTTTTATTACTGCAATTCTTATAGGGCTTTTTGAATATGCTTGGGAGCAATGGTGGGGGTTAAAGTGATGAGGCATTCTGTTTCATTTGAATGCTTGTTTGTTTCCCCATTTGTTGTTTCATAATTCCATATGAAAGCATTTCACAACAAAGGAATAAGTTTGCATGCCCATCCTTTGGTATGTTCAGAGCTTTGTCTCCTGCTTTGCAACTTCATAAAACAGGAGTGATTCAAATTGGAGAAGCAACTTTGAAGACCATTCCTTCAAGCCTTGTGTAAAAGTTTGCAATCAACACTTGAACTTAAGGTGAAGCAATCGAATGCAAAGAAAGATATCAAGAATGGTTTCTTTACAATGCTTCTTCCACCAAAAATTCTTCAAACAATAGTAGCATCCCTTCAACATAAGATTTACAAAAGGGAAAATGTAAGGAGGGATTGATCCAATGAAAGGATTCGTCAATAAGCTCAAGCTTACAAATATTAAATAATCAAGAAAACTATTAACAAGTCTTTGAGCTGAAAATGCAAAAGACCATGAGTATGTCAAAAACAACATGTAGAGAAATTTTTGTACTCCCATTTAGCTTCTCTATTTGCATAGGAAAAATTGAAACCTCAAGACAAGATTGAAACATCTCTTGCTATGGCTCATGGACATCAAAACATAGTTCTTCCTTTGGCATTGTTAATGGATTCAAAACACATTCTATTCATTTGCAATCAGATTTCTTCATTGTCCAACAAACCTCTATCAACCTTGACAATGGAAAATCAATTTTCATTCCCAACAAGTAGCTCCGGACACCAAGAAGCTCAACACTTTCCTTTTGGTGATAAAAACCATGCCAAAGAGGTTTCTAATCCCATTTTCACATACTAAAGTGTTGTAGCTTGCCATTAAAACTTGGCATTGTTGCTTCAACAACCCATAAGTTTGCAAATCTATTTTTGGAGAGTACACTACTCTTGAAGCTTTTGAGGGTTGTTGAACACTTCAAAGGTGGAAAAAAAATTGTTTTGGTTGTTGTAATGACTTTGGATAAGCTCAGCCTTGCAAAATGCAATGAAAAATGATGAGAGCAACCAACAAGGAGAAATATGAATGTTGCTCGACTTTCATTGATTGGAAGGAAATAAAGTCCTGGAATGCCTACTAAGTGTGTAGCCTTTGTGCACACCAATATGCTCCACCTTGAAAATCTAGCAATCCTTGCACCATATTCTCAAGAGACGAATAACTCCACAATGCAAATGACCAAAAAGCTTGTGCTAGAATGCACACAACTTTCCATTATCATGCATCAAATCTCCATAATTTTTAGATTCCGTAAGAAGATTATAAAGACCTCCTTTAGGTAGTTCATTGGACAAAATGCAAGGGGGTTGAAATATCTTATCACACACTATTGTTCATCAAACTGAAGCTTACATTTCCAATCTTTAATGATTGAGATAGAGAAGAGATTCTTAGTCAACCGAGAACAAAAAAATCATTATGCAAAACAAGAACATCACCTAAAGGCATCTTGTCTGGTTTTTTGTTAGTGTTAATCTCTGGAGATGTAGGATTACCACCCATGGTCACTTGCATATCAGTGGTTTTTTCATATTTATGTGGAAATTTGATTGTTTGATGTCGTTATTGGTATATATATATTTTTTAAATGAAACAATTAATTTATTTTTTATTTTTTGATGATAAACACAATTTTTCGATGTTGTTGATTGCTCAATGTTCAAATCCTCAACAATTTTTTGTTGATGCTGATTTTTTCGTTAGTGGTCTATACAATATAGAAAATACTTTGAATTTTGTATTGTTGTCGAAGTTCATACAACAAAGGCCGATACTGCGGAATCTTGCTACCACAGTTTCCAAGGCCTTATTACCTTATTTATTTCCAAATACCTTCTAGATAAATACAACGATAGACCTCTTACATTCCAAAGAAAAAAACTATTAATCTAAAATGCTACAAATATTGTAATGAATACTGAGGTAATGTACCTCTTGCATCAGATCTAGGATTGCTCACTGACAAATTCAAGCATTCTTCCATTGAAGTTATTTTCTCCATCAGTTCACCCGATACTGGGCTTCAATGATATCATGACATGCAAGTTGTTGTACAGAAATAACCAGAGTCAGTGAGCATGCTCTCATTTGTCTCTTATTAGAGAGGCCTTGAGAGGTAGTAACGTGATACCTACTTGTTTTTATGTTTTTTTGGATCTGAATTGGTGTCCATGCTGGTAGTGTTTGGGTGGAGGGTTCATTGGTTGTAATTGGGTTTTATCGGCTTCCCTCCTTGATTGGACCAAAGTGCAATCCTCTTCTTGTCCACCATTTTGTCTCCTGGGGCATTCTCTTGCTTTTTGTCTCCATGCATGGACCGATTTGGAAGGGCTTATTGTCATTGAAGTGTTACTCTCAGCTATATCTATTCTTTGCACTAACCCAATGTTTTGATCAAAGGACCCATTTCCTGGATTATGACTCTAAAGGAGTGGATAGAATTTATGAAGGTCACTTAGCACCTAACAATGCATGTATATGACCCCAGATGTGGTGTTCAGGGAAGGAACAATGGAAATGACACCCTGGCTCGATGATGAAAGGCTAGTTGTTGATGGGATAGGGGGGTGGGCATAACATCGAGGAGAGGTTGGACGATTCTGTGCACTCTAGCATGGACAGTACCCTCCACTTGCTGCAGAGGATTCTATGAACCAGTACCTTGGCCATCAGAGAAAACCATGGAGACATCCCTCCCATGAACACCATTATTTTCCATTATGAGAATTAGAGAGAGCATGAGAATTAGTTTCTTGTAATGAGTTGGTGGAGAAGGAATATGAGACTCGAGGTGTTGGTCACTGGGATTGATTTGGAACTTTGGTGGCACTGGTGGTCTGCAAGTGTTGAGGCACAGACTCTGATGCCAACAACATGAAGTGTAGAAAACCACAACGAGTTTATGAATCCCCAGATATGGGGAAAAGAAGAAACATTGAAGCTGAGCATAGATCCAGATCTCGAAGGGGTAAGGGAAGGAGGCAGATGGGCAAAGGATCTTCTTCTAGGAGAAAGAAGGTTTCTACAACAAAGGCTATTGTTGCTTAATACCATACCTATCATTCAAAGCCTATGAAAAGAGAAGTGGAGGCCATGGAGAATAGGGTAAGGTTGAAATACTCCAAGTGTTGCAATGGTGAGGAGATTGGGAAGCTTGTCCCTGACACTGGCTATTCCAGGGGTATTGAGTTGAACCAAAATAGTGGATCTCTATTGTCATGTTAAGGAACTCACCGCCTATGGAATTGAAGGCAGAAAAATTTAGGATGTTGTTTTACATAAGTGAGTTCAACTGGATGGTACATATGATACACTCATCATAGCCATTTGGGGTATGGAAGTTGGAAGTGATGATGCAAGGGAGGGCACTGCAGCAGCAGAGGCAAAGGAGGCTGAAGCAGAAGAAATAGAGGATGAGGCCCATCCCAAGGAGGTGACAGGGACTCCACAAACCCCAATTGATGTGAACAGAAACCTGAGCACTGATCCTCGGACTCATTATGTTTTGGTGCACATGTTATATTTTATAGTCATTTTGTTTTTGGCCCATATGGGTTTGTTTTGGTTAAGGTGAACAAAACTCAAACTCCGGACTATGCTTTACATTATACTTAGATAAAGCAACAGGCCTGCTCACAGACGTTTGTTTTTGAACATTGGGAGGCGGGATTTCCTTTATTTTTTATGTAGGTTTCTTTCCCTTGTTGTCTTGTTGTAGATCAGTTGGGAACTCATTCCAGAACAGGAAATAGTTCCATTCAACCTCCTTCTTCCTCAAAGATTCCTTGACTATCAGTGTGATCAAACCCTGGTGTGACAATCTGCTAGCTACCTTGGTAGGCTTTACTTTAACTTGCTGAGCCATCATGGTGAGTTCCTTGTGAAGGTAGTAAGGTAAGTTAATAGGAGACCTTCCAGTGAAGTGGTTCAAAAGCTTAAAATGATAGAACATTACCCTATTATACCCGCCTTCACAGGTAATATAGGAAAATATGGCCTTCAACAGAGCCTACCATTTTGGCTCAAGAAATGACATTGGTATGTCCTTCTTCCAGATGAGGGTTTTATGCCGAGGTTGCAGATAAGATCTGAATTCAATGTCTGCTGGTATAGTGGTCTTGAACCAGCACTCACCTGACCTAGGAAGACCAGTGATATCTGTGATTGTAGCTTCATCTACTACAAACTCCTCCTTTCCTATGACAACTCTCCTTCCATCGTATGACAGGGCAAAAGCTTCTGATAATTGTTGATGGAAGTTTTATAGCTATTCACAGTAGGAGAAAACACCAACCAGCTTGAAGAATTCGGCCACTTCAGGGTGTGCCTCCAAGTACCAGGTCCCATCCAATTTGGACCTGAGAGTTGGTCTTGCTTTTGGCATTTTCTTGAGTTAGTTGAAACCTGTTCTTGCAAATTAGCAAAAACCTGCGAGCTGGGGAGACAATACACCTAAAATCAGGAGGAAACAATAGATATATGTCGAATTGAAAGGCACAAAATATGGATGACTTGGGTTATATGAGATAGACTAAATCTTTAACAAGTCATAACTAGAAACTCAGGCTTGATTATAGCTGAAAACTCAGACTTAATGAAATAGAGAAGACTTGGTCTTCTATGGCATTTGGATGACAGATGGAGTTGTAATATGCATAACAGAAAACTCGACCTTCATATGGTATAATGACAATGATTGCATACTCAAGTTTGATAACGAAATCAAAGGGATTTCATATAATGAACATAAATAAGACTTCAGACTTGATTGCTAAAACAATGGATTTCAAATCATAATTAAATTGGGAATAATCATGAATATATCTCTCGGGAATTGAAGTTGTGAGGGCCATGTGAATCATCAAACAGTTAGACTAAACAATCACTTCATAGATTTCTGTGTATGCCATGGTTTCAAGTCGAAATGACAAGTGGGGGTCTTGCAAATACTATAGAGCATCAAACCTTGATTGAATGTAATAATACCACCTTACATCACCGATTCATTTGATTTTCGATGGTTATCTTTTCATTATTGCGTCAGTTGACATCTAGATCGTGCGAAAACACGGGCCCTGATCTTTCCAAGTTGACACGTTTTCGGTGGTTAATCGGGATTTGTTTTTCCCTTTTAACCACTGAAAGCCAAAGATTTTGGCGGTTAATGAACTCTTCATAGGTTTTCCTAAACCACCGAAACCGGTAACTCTCCCTTTTGCTAAAGAGAATCAATTCCGATGTTTATTTCAAGTTTATTTACAACAATAGGCTCTCTAACAAGCCTATAAAAATTTAGAAATAAATTTTTGAAGTACTCTCTATCACCTAAAATTGACAAAACTGACTGTGCTATTTTAGGAGATAACAGAACCTACAAATGCATCCTCAACCACTTCCTAATAAACATGGATGATCAAGGTAAAAATAGAAGACAACATGGCCAAGTTAATGCTGAGCGCATCTCTAGAATGAATGCTTTGTCCTCATGCACTTCGTGTCATGAGGACAAGGCTTTGAAATCTTCATCTTTTATTTGATCAAATCCTTTCGATCTGAATAGTTGTGACACATAACAGTTTGTTGAAAACCATTTTCTAAAAAGAGGGAGATTTATGTTTATCATGTAATTAATGCTCATATTATAGAAGCTAGTCTAGCGCTTTGGGGATGGAGGAGGATGATAGGAAGTATTAGGCTGATAGACATTTAATTTTTCTACTGATAGATAGTCTTTTTCTTCCAGGATTATAAACTCAGATAGACCAGAAATGACTGCACTATTTTATAAAGATATACATTTCTAGAATGTTGAGTGATGAATTAGTTAATTCAGTCATTGTTGAAGGCAAGAAGGGCCCCTTGTCTCAGCATATGTTTTTATTTTGTCGCTTGAAGTTCTAAATAACCATTAGCTATTTTGCTTACAATTTGAAGTTATATTGCAATTGCATAGTTTGGATAGTGAATATTTTTTAGGAAGCTTCAGTTAGAACAGAGCAATATCAAATTTACTTTCAAATGCTTTATGAAATGCATGGGTTACACAGATAGCTACAAGTACTTTACAGGAGGTTAGTTTACTTTAAAGAATGGTGTGATTGAAAGACAGGGTATTATAGATTTGCAGTTAAAAAGGGTTGAACGACATGTTAGTAGAGATTAAACCAGAGTAGTTGGTAGAATGAATATTGAAAGCTAGCAAAGTTAAAAATGAGTGAAGATTTGTTTTCTTTGAAGTGTGAACTTATATAGACCCTTGCTGCTATTTAAAGATTGAAGTAGTGATCACAGTTTTGAATGTTGGCTAGTGGAATTAAACTTGAATAAAATAGATAGTAGAAGAAACCAATCCTGCACATATGGTGTCAGTGCCTCAAAGTCTACCTCCTCGGGTTGACATTTTATGAAGGCTATATATAGTGATATATATTTAGCTCAACAATTACCATAGGTTGTATGAGTGTAATCATGATGGAGAGGATGATGTGTCCATAGGTTATCACCTTCCAATGCATATGAAATACATGGAACAATTGTGTGCTTACTTTTATCATTACATGGACAGAAAAAACCATTCTCTGTCCAAGAACATGGCTATGTCTCAGAGCTCGATACAATTTCAAGTGAGAGTGATCATAAACAAGGGCAGTATGTAGGCTCAACAATCCTTGAGAATGATGAACATCACTATACAAGTGCAGAAAACCTTGATGATGAAGGCTCTGTTGTGAAAGACTACTTACAGGGCAGGTCATATGATGTTTTACTGGCTCTTTCAAAGGAAGATGAAGAATGGATGTCTGAGAATGAAGAAGTAGAGAATTGGTGTGCTAGGGACAAATCAGGTTTGCAAGATAAATTTGAACATAACAAGTGTGATGAAGGTGATATTTCTCCTCCTAATAATGCTAGGTTAGAAAATCTGGAAAATAATTTCTTGTTAGAGATGCGCTTATGCAAGAGAGAAAGCTAGCACACACTAGCTTTCCCCCACAGTGGAATGATCTTGTTCGAGATGTGTATATGCTTGTGTAAGAGGGAAAGATAGCACATGCTAGCTTTCCCCCATTGTAGGATGATGTTCGAGATGTGCTTGTGCTCGTGCAAGAGGGAAAGCTAGCATACGCTAGCTTTCCCCAACACTAGAATGATGTTGTTCAAAATGCGCTTGTGCTTGTGCAAGAGGGAAAACTAGCATGCGCTAGCTTTCCCCAACACTGGAATGGTGTTGTTCCAGATGTGCTTGTGCTTTTGTAAGAGGGAAAGATAACACACACTAGCTTTCCCCCATGGTGGAATGATGTTGTTCGAGATGCACTTCTGCTTATGCAAGAGGGAAATCTAACACACGCTAGCTTTCCTTAATGGTGGAATGATGTTGTTTGAGATGTGTTTGTGCTTGTACAAGAGGGAAGTTTAGCATGTGCAAGCTTTCCTCCATGCTAGAATGATGTTGTTCGAGATGTGCTTATGTTTGTGAAAGAGGGAAACATGGCACATGCTAGATTTTCCCCACAATGGAATGATGTTATTCAAGATGTGCTTGTGCTTCTGCAAGAATGAAAGTTAGCATGCACTAGTTTTACTCCATGGAGGAATGTTGTTGTTCGAGATGCATGTGTGCTTGTGCAAGAGAGAAAGCTAGCACATGCTAGATTTCCCCCACAGTGGAATGATCTTGTTCGAGATGTGTATATGCTTTTGTAAGAGACATGCTAGCTTTCCCCCATGGTAGGATGATGTTCGAGATGTGCTTGTGCTTGTGAAAGAGGGAAAGTTAGCATGCGCTAACTTTCCCCAACACTGGAATGATGTTGTTCAAAATGCGCTTGTGATTGTGTAAGAGGGAAAGATAGCACACGCTAGCTTTCCCCCATTGTGGAATGATGTTGTTCGATATGACTTGTGCTTATGCAAGAGGGAAAACTAACACGCGCTAGCTTTCCTTAATGATGGACTGATGTTGTTTGAGATTTGATTGTGGTTGTGCAAGAGGGAAGTTTAGCATGTGCAAGCATTCCTCCATGCTAGAATGATGTTGTTGGAGATGTGCTTGTGTTTGTGAAAGAGGGAAAGCTAGCACGGGGTAGATTTTCCCCACAATGGAATGATGTTATTCGAGATGCACTTGTGCTTATGAAAGAGGGAAAGTAACACACACTAGCTTTCCTTAACGGTGGAATGATGTTGTTTGATATGTGTTTGGGCTTGTGCAAGAGGGAAGTATCTCATGTTCAAGCTTTACTCCATGCTAAAATGATGTTGTTCAAGATGTGCTTGTGTTTGTGAAAGAGGGAAAGCTAACACACACTATCTTTTCCCCACAATGGAATGATGTTATTCAATATGTTCTTGTGCCTCTGGAAGACTGAAAGTTAGCATGCACTAGTTTTATGCCACAGAGGAATGTTGTTGGTCGAGATGTTCTTGTGTTTGTGCAAGAGAGAAAGTTAGCACACACTAGCTTTCCCCCATAGTGGAATGATCTTGTTCAAGATGTGTATATACTTGTGTAAGAGGGAAAGCTAGCATGCACTAGCTTTCCCCCATGGTAGGATGATGTTCAAGATGCACTTGTGCTTGTGCAAGAGGGAAAGCTAGCATGCACTATATTTCACCAACACTGGAATGATGTTGTTCGAGATGCGCTTGTGCTTGTGTAAGAGGGAAAGCTAGCACACACTAGATTTCCCCCATGGTAGAATTATGTTGTTCGAGATGAACTTGTGCTTATGCAAGAGGGAAAACTAACACGCGCTAGCTTTCCTTAATGGTGGAATGATGTTGTTTGAGATGTGCTTGTGTTTGTGAAAGAGGGAAAGCTAACACACGCTAGATTTTCCCCACAATGGAATGATATTATTCAAGACGTGCTTGTGCTTCTGCAAGACTGAAAGTTAGCATGCACTAGTTTTACCCCATGGAGGAATGATATTGTTCGAGATGCGCTTGTGCTTGTGCAAGAGAGAAAGCTAGCACATGCTAGCTTTCTCCCATAGTGGAATGATCTTGTTCGAGATGTGTATATGCTTGTGTAAGAGACATGCTAGCTTTCCCCCATGGTAGGATGATGTTCGAGATGCGCTTGTGCTTGTGCAAGAGGGAAAGCTAGCATGCACTAGCTTTCTCCAAAACTGGAATGATGTTGTTCAAAATGCGCTTGTGCTTGGGTAAGAGGGAAAGATAGCACGCGCTAGCTTTCTCGCATTGTGGAATGATGTTGCTGGATATGCACTTGTGCTTATGCAAGAGGGAAAACTAATACACGCTAGCTTTCCTTAACGGTGGACTGATGTTGTTTGAGATTTGATCTTGCTTGTGCAAGAGGGAAGTTTAGCATGTGCAAGCATTCCTCCATGCTAGAATGATGTTGTTGGAGATATGCTTGTGTTTGTGAAAGAGGGAATGCTAACACAGGGTATCTTTTCCCCAAAATGGAATGATGTTATTCAAGATGTGCTTGTGCTTCTGCAAGACTGAAAGTTAGCATGCACTAGTTTTACCCCATAGAGGAATGATGTTGTTCAAGATGCACTTGTGCTTAGGCAAGAGAGAAAGATAGCACACGCTAGCCTTCCCCCATAGTGGAATGATCTTGTTCTAGATGTGTATATGCTTGTGTAAGAGGGAAATCTAGCACACGCTAGCTTTTCCCCATGGTAGGATGATGTTCGAAATGCACAACACTGGAATGATGTTGTTCGAGATGGTCTTGTGCTTGTGCAAGAGAGAAAGTTAGTAGGCGTTAGCTTTCCACCATGCTGGAATGATGTTGTTTGAGATGAACTTGTTCTTATGCAAGAGGGAAAGCTAGCACACGTTAGCTTTCCTTAACGGTGGAATGATGTTGTTTGAGATGTGCTTGTGCTTGTGCAAGAGGGAAGTTTAGCATGTTCAAGCTTTCATCCATGCTGGAATGATGTTGTTCGAGATGTGCTTGTGTTTGTGTAAGAGGGAAAGCTAGCACACACTAGCTTTTCCCGACAATGGAATGATGTTATTCTAGATGTTCTTGTGCTTCTACAAGACTGAAAGTTAGCATGCACTAGTTTTACCCCACAGAGGAATGATGTTGTTCGAGATGTTCTTGTGCTTGTGCAAGAGATAAAGATAGCATGCGCTAGATTTCCACCATGGTGGAATGATGTTGCTCGAGATGCACTTGTACTTATGCAAGAGGGAAAGCTAACACGTGCTAGCTTTCCTTAACGGTGGAATGATGTTGTTTGAGATGTGTTTGTGCTTGTGCAAGAGGGAAGTATCGCATCTTCAAGCTTTACTCCATGCTAGAATGATGTTGCTCGAGATGTGCTGGTGTTTGTGAAAGAGGGAAAGCTAACACACGCTAGCTTTTCCCCACAATGGAATGATATTATTCAAGATAAGTTTGTGCCTCTGCAAGAATGAAAGTCAGCATGCACTAGTTTTACCCCACGAAGGAATGATGTTGTTTCGAGATGCGCTTGTGTTTGTGCAATAGAGAAAGCTAGCACATGCTAGCTTTCCCCCATAGTGGAATGATCTTGTTCAAGATGTGTATATACTTGTGTAAGACGGAAAGCTAGCATGTGCTAGCTTTCTCCCATGGTAAGATGATGTTCAAGATGCAATTGTGCTTGTGCAAGAGGGAATGCTAGCATGCGCTAGCTTTTCCCAACACTGGAATGATGTTGTTCAAAATGCGCTTGTGCTTATGTAATAGGGAAAGATAGCACGTGCTAGATTTCCCCCATTGTGGAATGATGTTGTTCGATATGAACTTGTGCTTATGCAAGAGGGATAACTAACACACTCTAGCTTTCCTTAACGGTGGACTGATGTTGTTTGAGATTTGATTGTTCTTGTGCAAGAGGGAAGTTTAGCATGTGCAAGCATTCCTCCATGCTAGAATGATGTTGTTGGAGATGTGCTTGTGTTTGTGAAAGAGGGAAAGCTAGGATAGGGTATCTTTTTCCCACAATGGAATGATCTTATTTAAGATGTGCTTGTGCTTATGCAAGACTGAAAGTTAGCATGCACTAGTTTTACCCCACGAAGGAATGATGTTGTTCGAGATGTGCTTGTGCTTGTGCAAGAGAGAAATATAGCACATGCTAGCTTTCCCCCATAGTGGAATGATCTTGTTCGAGATGTGTATATGCTTGTGTAAGAGACATGCTATCTTTCCCCCATGGTAGGATGATGTTCGCGATGCGCTTGTGCTTCTGCAAGAGGGAAAGCTAGCATGCGCTAGCTTTCTCCAAAACTAGAATGATGTTGTTCGAGATGTGCTTGTGCTTGTGTAAGAGGGAAAGATAGCACGCGCTAGATTTCCCCCATGGTTGAATGATGTTGTTTGAGATGAACTTGTGCTTATGCAAGAGGGAAAGCTAACACGTGATAGCTTTCCTTAACGGTGGAATGATGTTGTTTGAGATGTTCTTGTGCTTGTGCAAAAGAGAAGTTTAGCATGTGCAAGCTTTCCTCCATGCTAAAATGATGTTGTTCGAGATGTGCTTGTGTTTGTGAAAGAGGAAAATCTAGCACAGGCTAGCTTTTCCCCACAATGGAATGATGTTATTCAAGATGTGCTTATGCTTATGGAAGACTGAAAGTTAGCATGCACTAGTTTTACCCCACAGAGGAATGATGTTGTTTGAGATGATATTGTGCAAGAGAGAAAGATAACACACGCTAGCCTTCTCCCACAGTGGAATTATCTTGTTCAAGATGTGTATATGCTTGTGTAAGAGACATGCTAGCTTTCCCCCATGGTAGGATGATGTTCGAGATGTGCTTGTGCTTGTGTAAGAGGGAAAGATAGCATGCGCTAGCTTTCCCCAACACTGGAATGATGTTGTTCAAAATGCACTTGTTCTTGTGTAAGAGGGAAAGATTCCATGCACTAGCTTTCCCCCGTTTTGGAATGATGTTGTTCAATATGAACTTGTGCTTATGCAAGAGGGAAAACTAACACGCACTAGATTTCCTTAATGGTTGATTGATGTTGTTTGAGATTTGATTGTGCTTGTGCAAGAGGGAAGTGTAGCATGTGCAAGCATTCCTCCATGCTAGAATGATGTTGTTGGAGATGTGCTTATGTTTGTGAAAAAGGGAAAGCTAGCACAGGGTAGCTTTTCCCCATAATGGAATGATGTTA
>JASDQU010237248.1:0-13634 GCA_032191745.1 Picea mariana | reverse complement strand
CTCTGTCAATATGAATTTCTTTTTTTTCTTTTGCAATTCCATAATTGGATTTGCTATCTTCGAAAAACCTTTGACGAAACGTCAATAATAACCTACTAACCTCATAAAGCTACATACTTCTTGTATTTTCATCGGTGTTGTCCATTCCATAATATCCTCTACATTCATTGGATCCACAATGATACCTTCCCCAAATTTTATATGTCCTAAGTAATTAATCTTCGACTGGTTAAAAGAATACCTTGACAGTTTCCTGTACAACTAGTTTTCTCTGAGACATCGTAAAACCAATCTCAAGTGTTCATCATGTTCTTCTCTCATCCTAGAATAAATCATTATATCGTCAATGAATAATTTTACAAACATGTCCATGTATTCGTGAAACACCCCATTCATAAAACTCATGAATATGCCTGGGGCATTCGTCAATCCAAACGGTAAAACGGTAAACTCATAGTGTCTGAATCTCATATTAAATGCGGTATTAGGGATATCTTCCTCCCTAATCCGTAACTGATGATATCTTGATCTCAATTCAATATTTTAAAACATCATTCCTCCCTTAATCTGATCAAACAAATTGCCAATCCTTGGCAATGGATACTAGTTCTTGATCGTACCTTTGTTCAATTGATGGTAGTCAATGAAAAGCCTCCACAATCCATCCTTCTTTATAACAAACATTATTGGCCTACCCCACGAAAACAAACTTGTATGTATAAGTTCCAAGTCTAACAACTTCTTCAATTTCATTTTCAACTCCTGCAATTCCGGTCTCGACATTGTAATGGCCCCCATCGTTATGACTACATGAGACACAACACAAAAGAAGATTTTTTTTTTTAATTAGGCTGAAAACAACAACAACAATAGTTAAAAAACACAACTTGATGATGAACACAACGCACGCAGATAAGGCTATAGTAAACAACGACTCAGACACTAGCACATCAGGCAACTGGATGAACATGCGATAATTAATAGACATATAAAATTGACTACCCGCCCGACACAAGCAAGACAACACCTACCAGCTGAAGGAAAACATCAACAAACCCAACAAAACGGCTTTGACGACCAGTATCTAGAAACCTTTACGACGCGCAAACCCAATGCATTAAGGCGTTACAAAAACAAGTACCAACATTAATTACAACGAACAATACACCCACATCGGGAAGCATAGGACTTCGGCTAGGTTATCATTCGCATCTATCCATCGGAGGATCATGATATCCTCATCGGAATCATGTTTTCACCAGGTGTTAGGCATGATATTGACCAAGGCATAATATAACACATCTAGACCAATAACCCAAGAAAAAATCAATGCGCTAGGAGACTGAATTAACTATCAAAACACATGACGACTAATCGAGGCACCCCATCGACAAGTCAACAATATGCAAGGGAATATGATGAATGTAACATTCATACAACACATTAAATTCCTTGCGCAACAATTTCTATTGCAAACATACATCACTTTGTACACATTAAAATAATTATTATCACACGATTAGCTCATTGTAACTATTTTCCAATTCCAATATCAGATAAGTATTTTCCTAGGGAGGAATTCACTATATTTTAAATTGAAACAAATATGAAGCATGTCTTTTAATGCAATGTAAAACATGTCCTTTAAACTTGAATTCGCTATCTTTAAACTGGAAAAATAAATAACTATTTTCCTAAGGGTAAATTCACTATCTTTTGAACAGAAACAAATATGGAACACGTCTTTTAAAACCAAAACAAATGTAATAAACTCGCTATCTAAGGAACGCAGATAAAATCGCTATCTATATGATCTGTATAATAAAATTGCTATCTATATAATCTATATAATACTAATAAATGTTAATTCATTGTCAATAATAAATGGTGATCGTTGTCTATAACAAATGGAAACTTCGACTAGCAATGGCATCATTGTCCAGCATTAGTTCATTGTGCAATTACATTTTTAAAAAGAATTTAAACTCTACAAATTTAGTCGCTTCCGACAATTTCGTTGTGTTAAATACATTCAAAAAGGGATATAGAAACTCTATCAAAATGAAATCGCTGCCAGGTAAAATCGTTGTGTAATAACATTTTGTTGCCAACATTAATTAAATGTTATCCATGATGATGTTATCCGTTACTCTGACATTACATATAAAATTGTTGTCTAACTATATATTGTTATTGGTGTCAACATATAAAAACGTTGTCTAATTGTATATTGCTATTGCTATCAACAATAATTAAACGTTGTCTAACTGTATATTGGTGTATATTACATATAAAAACGTGTTCTAATTGTATATGGTTGTTTCTTTCATTCAATGTATAAAAAAAAATATAGTCATTCAAGTATAAATTCGTTGCCATTCAAATTATAATTTAGTTGTCATTTAGATGTTAAAAATGCAACCATTCAAGGTATAAATTCGTTGTCAATATTTATTAATTTCGCTATCTTTTAAAAGTCCGTGTTGTCTTTTAAATATAAAACTGGAACAATATAATGATGTCTGGTAAATAATAAGAAGGAAACGTTGTCTAACAATAAACAATATTCGATATCTAAAATAATAGTGGTAAAAACGATTTGGTAAAAATGTGTTGGTAGAAAGATTTTGGTAGAAACGATTGGTAAAAATGATCTGGGGGTAAAATGGAGTTGGTACAACCGATTTGGTAGAAAAAATTTGGTAAATAATAATGGTATTCAAAATCGCATGGTCTGTACAAGAATAAATCGATGTCAAAAATATATATATAAGATACACATCATCAATTATAACGCAGTCACAACAGTCATAAATTTGTTGTCTATCCTATATTAGATAAAAACACAGTGATAAGTTTGCTCACTCGCAGAGATGAATTGAAATCGCATAGCTAATTTCTGAGTTTGTTTAAGTACAGGGATAAATGGAACGTAAAGATAAATGGATGCAAACATAAATTAAACACATAGATTAAACACCACAAGAACACTCTGAGATAATCAATCACAAGAAAACACATAAGTAATCAACCACAAGAAACCACAAAGATTTATCATTCAAGTGTAGAGATACTCATTCACAAGGAGGGAGAAAGGATTAGAGATTAATCATAAAATAAAAACGCAGAGATAAGTAAGGGTTCGATAACTGAGCGAAATTTATCCTTCACTTATTATCCATGCACAGGAAAGAAGGGCATTTGAATGTATAGGTCTTTAAACACCAGAGTGACGACCGTCGATTCGGCTCCTGGCCGATTGCCCAGGCATGTAATAATAACTAAAGGGATAAGGGAAGAACACAAATTTCTTCGTAATAATCAATAAAACAAACATAGAGAAGTCATTGCAATCAGAGTTTGGGTTTTCCAAGGGAAATCAATTCAAAATACAACGAGCATAAGGCTGGTATGACTTTAAGTTCTTTGATTATAAAATGTTGGATAAAACATAATATTTTAACACAGTAGAAGTACAGTACTGAAGGCGCAGGAACAATATTAAACTACCATTCAAAATATATGCATGTGTACCATAGCCAAATGTGAATGCTTCGATTCATTGTCCCATGTGCGCTCTGTCTAGCTCCTGCTTTCCAACTAATGTGACCTCATCGGTACCTCCCATCCAATGCTAGGGGTAATCTTCTTCCCCCTGAGACCCCCGATCCGCAAAGGGGCCACACACACAATACAAAAGAAATGCTACCACCCAGCTCGCCTCGCAAGGTCGAGCTACCACTCATTACCCGAAATGGGCATCCCAACTCCCACAAGAGAAGTTCAGTCAAGACAAAAATTCAGCAGCGTAACGTTACGCAAAAAGATCAGCTCCATACTCCTCCTCCTCCATCCTTTTTATAGATTTTTCAAGTAATTAGTTTTCCAAATTCTCATTAAATTCCTTTTTCATTTAATTAATTAGGGAAAACCTCCCCCGTACACATGTCGCCTGATCCCCTAGTTGCACTAGAAAATTAAGTTTATTAATTAATTAATTATTCCTATTTCCCTCACCCACCTAAAAGCATTCCTAAAAATGCTCCTTAGTGTCCCAATATTCCCTTACAAATCTTAAATGACTTACGCATTACTTAATTCCTAGTTGAGTTCATAAATAGCAAGTTCCCAAGGCAAGATTCCTTACTAAGTTAGACATTCAGGTTTTTCTTTACGTTTCCTTTAGGTTTCCCCTTTTTCTTTAAGTTTCCTATTTCTTTTAAGTTTTCCTCTTTTTCCTTTTTAACTAAAAATCAATTTAGAAAGTGTAGATAAAACAACCATTTACCCTTTTTCTTCTTTAATTTAAAATTAATTTAGCAAGTGTAGATGAAACAACCAATTACCCTATTTTATTTTTAACTAAAAATTAAATTAGCAAAAATAGATAAAAATAACCATTTCCCTTTTTAAATTTTAATCCTCCATTATAATTTTAACTTTAATAAATAAATTTGAATTTTTTACCCCCCTTGTTACATGATTATTTGTTATTATTATTATTTTTTACCACATGTTCTACTTAGACCTAGATTTTAATTTCACTAGGTTGGGCGACATTTTTATTAGGGAAAATTGTTTTTAAATATTACTTATCACATCATTCATTTTAAGGCCGTCTAGGTTTATTCACTTACTAGTTAAAATCATGACGTGCTCTTTAGGACACACTAGGTGCTCCAAGGGTGCCACTTGCCTCTTTCCATTTTCCTTGCGCGACATGCCTTCAGGATGCACTACGTGCTCCAAGGGTGCCATTGACCTCTTGACTGACTTGGTAGACATCAAACCCTTGGAGTCAATACTCTGCTAGGTGATCTTGTGGGAGACTAAGGGCCTCTAAGGAATAAGGCCCCTGCCTTATTGTGCGCCCCTTAGAATCATCGCGAGCGACTGTCACAGTCTTCCCTCATGGCATCGTGGGTCTTCTCGAACTAGGTAATTGTTAACCTACAGTTCGAGCCACGGTCGAAGTGCTAGTAGGCTATGGCAGGGCTATTGCGACACCTCTCCCTCAAATTCTATGGTTGTCCTACATGACCCCTCTACTCCACATGTTAGTTTGGTTGGCAAGCTATTGTCAGCCTGCATCCATCAACGAATCATGTCAGCAATAATAATCAATCATCATAACATCTAATCATATGTACATATGTCACATCAACAATATTCAACCCAACAGTTCACTCCCCGACTTGATCCGGAGTCCAAGGGGTTTCATCGATGCCTCTGCATCCTCGAGGTCCAAAATCCTGCACACTCAGGAGAACCCAGTCAATATCACTTGTCTATGTAAAAAAACCAAATAGCATATCATCAAATCCATAATATCTCATAATCATAATCAAAACGACCAATATTATAATAATCTAGATCACTTGCAAGCAAGTGTCCTCAAAGAATAAGTTCACTCAGTGTGTGCAAGAGCGAGATGTTACATACACCGCCTCATGGTCTAAACTTCGTCCTGAAGTTTCATAGTATATAAGTGTCGAAATAAAGTGTATCACAGTATCATAAGTCTACCTATCAAACAAAAATGGAAACTATTGATGCATATCATTTGCGTCCTCCCAGGTCACCGAGTGCGGACTATAGTTGTCCCACTGAACCTTGACCTGATCTACGGTTCGATGTCGTAGTTTTCAAATGCGATGGTCCAGGATGTGGATTGACTCATCCATGAGCACACCCTCATCAAATATCTTCAAGGAACTCATTTCAATAACATGTGTAGGATCACTAATATAATGTCTCAAAACATGTACATGAAAAACATCGTGCATATGCCTCAAAGAATCAGGAAAGGCTAGTCGATAGGCCACGGTCCCCTTCCTTTCCACAATATCAAAAGGTCCCATGAACCTAGGATATATTTTAGCACCCTTTCCAAACTTGATCGAACTCTTATGTGGTTTTACCTGCAAGAAGACTCGATCGCCAACTTCATAACTACGGTCGACACGGTGCGCATCGACATAACTCTTTTGTTGATCCTAAACTTCTTTGATCCTTTTTCTTATTATTTTCATTTGATCTTCCATTTCTTGGATCAGTTCTAGTCCCACCAGGACGCTATCCTCAAGTCGATCCCAACTCAAAGGCATCTGACATGGTCATCCGTAAAGAAACTCGAAAGGCACCATCTTAATGGTGCTTTGATAACTTTTGTTATATGCGAATTCTACCAGTGGCAAGAATTCTTCCCAACACTTATGTCAGTCCATAACGTACATACGCAACATGTCCTCCAAGATTTGGTTGGTTGGTTCGGTTTGGCCGTCTGTCTCTGGGTGCTACACATTACTAAAGTTAAGTTGGGTTCCCAAGGCCTCTTGGAAACTAGTCCAAAATCGTCTAGTAAACATTGATCCTCGATCGGATATAATCCTCTTAGGCATGCCATGCAATCTCACAATCTCATTGATGAAAACTATAGCTATGTTAGGTGCCTGATACGTCATACGTACAGGAATAAAATGAGCACTCTTTTTCAGAGTGTCGACTACCACAAAAATCGAGTCATGTCTCCTTGCCGTCAGTGGCAATCCAACAATGAAATCCATCAAAATGACCTCCCATTTTGATTCTAGAATAGCGTGTTGTTGTAGTAATCCTGTTGGATGTCTATATTCATCTTTCACTTGTTGACATTCTAGACATATTTCCATGTAGTTGACTATGTATGCCTTCATTCCTTTCCAGAAGAATAAGGTTTTAAGGTCCTCCCTCATCTTCGTGACTCCTGGGTGAGCCATGTACACTTCTCTGTGAGACTCACTTAAGATCAAACTCCTCAACTCATCGTTCGGTGGTACATAAATTCGATTTTTAAATCTCAATAAATCATCGTCGTCTAATGTAAATCCTTCAAATTTTGGCACCATCATTGTTTTTTGTCCGATAAAATCCTTGACCTCTTTGTACCAGTCACAGTCGTGATGTAAAGTTAGAATATTTTCATGTAGATTCATCTTAAGAGGCATCACCGAAAATATGTGAGGTCTCTGACTCAACGCATCAACCACTTTGTTCACTATTCCCTTTATGTAAGTAATCTCAAAATTGTACTTGCTAAGCAATTCCAACCAACGTCGTTGTCGCGCATTCAAGTCGCTTTGCATAAAGATGTGATGTAGTCCACAGTGGTCTGTTTTTAGTTCAAATTTCCGTCCAATAAGGTAGTGTCTCCAAACTCTCAAGGCATAAACAATGCCTAACAACTCCAAATCGTGCGTCACATAGTTCTTCTCACGCCTTCTCAACTTCCTCGAGATGTACTCGATCACTCGACCGTCTTGCATCAAGACTCCTCCTAAGCCTTCCTTGGATGTGTCAGTGCATACCAACAAGTCCACGTCCATGTCAAGGACCTTTATAATCGGTGTCATTGTCAATAACTCCTTGAGCCTCTGAAATTCCTCTGTGCATTTCTCGGTCCAAACAAACTTATTGTTCTTCTTCTACAATTCTATAATAAGATTTTCTATCTTTGAGAAACCCTCGACGAACCGTCGATAGTATCCCGCTAAACCCATGAAGCTACGTACTTCCAGGACATTTGTTGGCGCAGGCCATTCCATAATAGCCTCGACCTTTGTTGGATCCACGATGATACCTTCATCGGAGATGACATGCCCTAAGTAGTGAGTCTTCTATTGATAAAACGAGCACTTAGACAATTTCCCGTGCAATTTGTTCTCTCGCAGACACTATAGTACCAAGCGTAATTACTCGTCATGCTCCTCCATCGTCTGAGAGTAAGTCAAAATATCATCAATGAATACTTGGACGAATAGCTCCAAGTATTCACAGAACACCTTGTTCATCAAACTCATAAATACCCCAGAGGCGTTAGTTAGTCCAAAAGGTAAAACAATAAACTCGTAATGTCCAAACCTCGTCTTAAAGGTTGTATTAGGGATGTCGTCCTCCTTGATCCATAACTAGTGATACCCTGATCTCAAGTCGATCTTTGAAAACACTGTCGTGCCTTTCATCTAATAAAACATATCATCAATCCTTGGAAACAGATATTGATTCTTGAACGTTGCCTTGTTCAATTGATGGTAATCAATGCAAAGTCTCCATGACCCATCCTTCTTTCGTATGAAAATAACAGACGCACCCCACGGTGACACATTTGGACATATAATTCCTAGGTCCAACAACTCCTTTAGTTTCATTCTCAACTCTTGTAACTCTGGGGTCGACATCCAATAAGGCGTTCTTGCTATCGGTTCAGTTCTTGGTTTTAAGTCGATGGTAAATTCCAATTCCCTCTTCGGTGGCATCCCAGGTAAGTCCTCTGGGAAGACGTCTACAAACTCTCTCACCACCGGAAGGTATTCTAGACCTTCCTCTACTCCCTTATCATTTAACGCAAGGATCGTATAAATCTTACATCCCTTGTGCATGCTCTTTCGTAGCTGCAATGAAGAGATGAACCTCAGGGAAAGTCCCTGGTTTTGACCTACAATCATGCGTCTCTATCCCTCATCATCGACCAAGCTCAATTGTTTCATCTTACAATTGAGTATCGCCTCATGTGATTCCAACCAATCCATATCGATCACGGCTTCATAAGATCCTAAGATCGTGACGTATAGGTTGGAATTGGTGAAAAACTCTCCTAGGTTAAGGCTACAGCCCATAACCTTCCCTCCAACCTTTTGTCTGGCTCCTGAAGCCATTTCTACAAAGCTAAACTCATCTTATTCGATTGCCTTTAACTTAATTCTTTTTAGCGCTGCACCAGAAATGAAACTCTCTGTAGCACCTAGATAAATCAAAATACTAAGGGTCTGGTCAACGACGGTACCTAAAGTCTCGAGCAAAGTCAATTGGTGCTCTGCTTGGCGGTTGTTCTCCGCTGCATGAATCTGATGGGCCTTGCCCAAATCTCCCACAGTAGTGGGTCCGGCTAATCCATATGCTCTAGTCCTCTCCACCGGGAAATCATGGTGGTAATGTGGCTCCCCACATGTCCAACAACATTTCTTTGGTCTAGTACTCTTGGTACCCAAAGTAAACTTTGACAGCCCACTGGCCTATAATCCTGGTATGTTTTGCTGGAAAAGTCTAAATTGTTGCTGCTGCGGTTGACGTTACTGCTGGTGCTGTGTTCCTCGGTAAGGAGTCTGCTTCTGAGGTGTTGGTCATCGATTTGTAGTGAAAGTGAATCCTCTTTGGAAGCCACAATATCCTGGTGAATGCCTAGTTGGTGCATGATGTTGCTGCACACTAGATGACACCTGCCCTGCTGGTCTCGTTGGAGTCCGGTTCTAAAACCTGTTGATAATCTCCTCCTCTGCTATGAGGGCCTTCTCAATGACATCATGCAAGGTCTGAGGCATCAAAATCCTAACCTATGCATGAATGATGACATTAAGGCCAAACAAGAACCTGTTGACCTTAAGTTTCTCGGTATTCGGGTGTGGAGCATACCGAAGAAACTCCATAAAACGGGCCTCGTATTCGGGCACCGTACGTCCGCCCTTATGCAAAGTGTTGAACTCGTTGAGCTAATGATCAATGAATTCCTTTGATAGATACCTCTCTTGGAACCATTCCTCGAACAGTTCCCATGACACGTCTTCGACGACCATGTTCAATTGTGGTAGGAGCATATTCCACCATAGAAGAGCACTCCCCTTCAGTTGAAAGACCTTCATGCGGACCTTCATGTTGGAGGTATATTCACGAAGCACAAAGAACATCACCATATTCTCCAACCATGCCTCTACGGCTACGTCATCTGGGGCAGCAAATAACTCGAGAAATTTGACCTTCTTGAGTCCGTGGTGAATGCTACCAGTATCGACCAGAGCGTGCGGTGGACCCTCAGGGGGTGCCAGCGCCCTAGCCTCATCTCTGTCCAAACAACTGATCAATGCCTCAGAAATCCTTTGAAAGGACCTCATCAGCCCAGCCACATCATCCACTGTTATATGTTCATGCCCGACAACCTGTTCATCTCCCTAGGGGTTAGACCCCTCAAGCGTGGATGCTACTGGGGGAATCGCGCCTCCTCCCCTAGCACCCCGTCGTCTGCCTCTGCGGCGTCCTCTAACCATGATTACCTGAATGAATACAAATCAAATTAATTAGCAACCTTATAATAAAAAATCAAATCAAACGAAAGTCGTAGTGATCCCAAGTCGTGGGTCAAACCCGCTCTAATACCATATGTAATGGCCCCCGTCGTTACGACTACATGCGACGCAACACAAAAGAATATATTTTTTTAAGAAGGATAGAAACAACGACAACATTTAAACAACGCAACTTGACGACGAACACAACGCACACAGATCAGGAAACAGTAAACAACGACTTAGACACTAGCACATCAGGCAATTGGACGAACATGTGATAATTAATAGACAGATAAAAATGACTACCCGCCTGACACAAGCAAGACAACACCTACTAGCTGAAGGAAAACATCAACAAACCCGACACAACGGCTTCGACTACCAGTCTCTAGAAACCTTTATGGCATGCAAACCCAACGCATTAAGGCATTACAAAACCAAGTACCAACATCAATTACAACGAACGATACACCCACATCGGGAAGCACATGACTCCGACCAGGTTATCATTCACATATATCCATTAGATGGGCAAGATCCCCTCATCGGAATTATGTCGTCACCAAGCGTTAGGTGTGATAGTGACCAAGGTGCAACATAACACATCTAGACCAATAACCGAAGAAAAATTCAACGCGCTAGGAGACCGAATTAACTGTCAAAACACATGACAACTAACCGAAGCACCCCATCTACAAATCAACAACACACTAGGGAATCTGATGACTATAACATTCATACAACACATTAAATTCCTTGCACAACAATTTCTATTGCAAACATACATCACTCTGTACACATTAAAATAATTATTATCACACGATTAGCTCATTGTAACTATTTTCCATTTCCAATATCAGTTAAGCATTTTCCTAAGGAGGAATTCACTATCTTTTAAATTGAAACAAATATGAAGCATGTCTTTTAAGACAATATAAAACATGTCCTTTAAACCTAAATTCGCTATCTTTAAACTGAAACAAAAATAAGTATTTTCCTAAGGGTGAATTCACTATCTTTTGAACAAAAACAAATATGGAACACATCTTTTAAAATCGAAACTAATGTAATAAATTTTCTATCTAAGGAATGCAGATAAAACCACTATCTATATGATTTGTATAATAAAATCACTATCTATATAATCTATATAATACTAATAAATGTTAATTCGTTGTCATTAATAAATGGTGATCATTGTTTATAACAAATGGAAACGCCGACTAACAATGGCATCGTTGTCCAACATTAGTTTGTTGTGCAATTACATTTTTAAAAAGAATTTAAACTCTGCAAATTTAGTCTCTGCCAGCAATTTCACTATGTTAAATACATTCAAAAATGGATATAGAAACTCTATCAAAAGGAAATCGCTACTAGGTAAAATCGTTGTGTAATAACATTTTGCTGCCAACGTTAATTAAACGTTATCCATGATGATGCTATCTGTTACTCTGACATTACATATAAAAATCCTTGTCTAACTGTATATTGCTATTGGTGTCAACATATAAAAACATTGTCTAACTGTATATTGCTATTGTTGTCAACAATAATTAAACATTGTCTAACTGTATATTGGTGTATATTACATATAAAAACAAAGTCTAATTGTATACGGTTGTTTTTGTCATTCAATGTATAAAACAAAACACAGTCATTCAAGTATAAATTCGCTGCCATTCAAATTATAATTTCGTTGTCATTCAGATGTTAAAAATGTAGCCATTCAAGGTATAAATTCACTGTCAATATTTATTAATTCCGTTGTCTTTTAAAAGTCTATGTTGTCTTTTAAATATAAAACTGGAACAATATAATGTTGTCTGGTAAATCATAAGAAGGAAACAATGTCTAACAATAAAAATGATTCACTGTCTAAAATCACAGTGGTAAAAATGATTTGGTAAAACGAGTTTGGTAAAAACGTGTTGGTAGAAACGATTGGTAAAAATGATTTGGGGTAAAATCAAGTTGGTACAACCGATTTGGTAGAAACAACATTCACAACAGTTATAAATTTGTTGTCTATCCTATATTAGATAAAAACGTAGTGATAAGTTTTCTCACTCGCAGAGATGAATTGAAATCGCATAGCTAATTTCCGAGTTTGTTTAAGTGCAGGGATAAGTGGAACATAGAGATAAATGGACGCAAACATAAATTAAATGCAGAGATTAAACAACACAAGAACACTCTGAGATAATCAATCACAAGGAAACATAGAAGTAATCAATCACAAGAAAACGCAAAAGTAATAAATCACAAGAAACCGCAAAGATTTATCATTCAAGCACAGAGATACTCATTCACAAGGAGGGCACAAAGATTAGATATTAATCATAAAATAAAAAGGCAGAGATAAGTAAGGGTTCGATAACTGTGTGAAATTTATCCTTCACTTATTATCCATGCATAGGAAAGCAGGGCATTTGAATCTATAGGTCTTTAAACACTGGAGTGATGATCATCGATTCGGCTCCTAGTCGACTGCGCAGGCACGGACTAATAACTAAAGGGATAAGGGAAAAACACAAATTTCTTCGTAATAATCAATAAAACAAACACAAAGAATTCATTGCAATTAGAGTTTGGGCTTTCCAAGGGAAATCAATTCAAAATACATCGAGCATAAGGCTGAGATGACTTTAAGTTCTTTGATTATAAAACGATGAATAAAACATAATACTTTAACACAGTAGAAGTACAGTATTGAAGGCGCATGAACAATATTAAACTACCATTCAAAATATACACATGCATACCATAGCCAAATGTGAAGGCTCCGAGTCGTTGTCCTGCGTGTGCTCCATCCAGCTCATGCTTTCCAACTGATGTGACCTCACTGGTACCTCACAACCAATGCTAGGGGTACTCTTCTTCCCCCTAAGCCCCCCGAGCTGCAAAGGGGAAACACACACAATACCATAGAACTACTAGCACCTAGCTCGCTTCGCAAGGTCGAGCTACGACTCGTTACCCAAGCTGGGTATCCCAACTCCCACAAGAGAAGTTCATTCAAGACAAAAATTTAGCAGCGTAATGTTACGCAAAAATATTAGCTCCATACTCCTCCTCCTCCATCATTTTTATAGAGTTTTCAAGTAATTAATTTCCCAAATTCTCATTAAATTCCTTTTTCATTTAATTAATTAGGAAAAACCTCCCTTGTACACATGTTGCCCGATCCCCTAGTTGCACTAGAAAATTAACTTTATTAATTAATTAATTATTCTTATTTCCCTCACCTACCTAAAAGCATTCCTAAAAACACTCCTGGGTGTCCCAATATTCCCTTACAAATCTTAAATGACTTACGCCTTACTTAATTCCTAGTTGAGTTCATAAATAGCAAGTTCCCAAGGCAAGATTCCTTACTAAGTTAGACATTCAACTTTTTCTTTAGGTTTCCCCTTTTTCTTTAAGTGTCCTATTTCTTTTAAGTTTCCTTCTTTTTCCTTTTTAACTAAAAATCAATTTAGCAAGTGTAGATAAAACAACCATTTACCCTTTTTCTTCGTTAATTAAAATATAATT